>CAMRHE010000486.1:1125000-1256191 GCA_947044405.1 Leptodactylus fallax
AAGGTTTCATTGAGCCCACCGAGCCGTCACCCAAGTATTTTGGATTGTACACCACAATAAACCATCTGAACTTGCATCTCAAATCACTGGAGTGCCATAGTTGATGTATATATAGAAATACAGGATGGATCCCTACTTGAGCACCCAATATCAAGTGGAGTGACCTGTATCCCTTTCTTGTATAGGAATCCTCGCGTGTCGTACTAAAATTTCAGATGTCGATCCCATAAATCCACCTCAGATTAGCCATCGGCCATCCATGACATGTGAACGTAGAGATGTAGCAGAGTTAACCTGACGATTGACGTGGCTGTATAAATTACTGCTGTGTGATATCTTAGCACACAAGACAACATGATGTTTCATTGTCTTTTGTTGTCTTCCGTGATAAGATATCAGGGCTCAGAAGGAGCGGTTATTCTGCTACGCAGATGCAGACATGTTCTCCCCGCTGTATTCCTCCAGGAGGCTTGTGGCCACAACTGAATGTGGTCAGGGGTCAGGTATTGGTCAGAGCTATTACTCAATGCAGCCACTGTGGACAACGCTCTCCACATTGTTTACGTGCGACGGCGCGACTTTCGGAGGGCACATCAAGTTCTTATTTTACAAAATAGGAATGTTTATGAGGAGTCCAAAATAAATCCCCCTGTACTTTAAAATAGTCTTAAAAAATACTTCCTATCACTATGTCTGTATACAGTGTATATATATATATATATATATATATATATATATATTGTGATGGCCAGTGACTAGAGTGATGACTTTTACAATGCAGAGTCATATGACCACAGTAAGGTGCACGGTATAGGCAACCACCTTATGTTTATCAAGAAGACAAATAAAAGACTACAACTATACAAACAGAAGGACGCTTGTACATTAGTGTAGTTCACAGAACTCAGCTCTCCGGTCATTACTTTCCCAGGTATTAGCTGTGTTTACATAGCTGACAATCCTTGCACAGCACATAGTAAGGATCATGTCGAGTTTATTGCCTTACTGACATTGTAATAATTAAACCTCAGTGAATACATACAGTACAGTCCACACAACTTTAGTTACAAAAAATTGTCACTATATTGGTAAACATTCTAAAGGGATTTTCAGGGTTAACAATATTGATGACCAATCCAAAGAATATGCCATCAGTATAAGGCAGGGGTTGGTGCAACCCCCGAGAACCCCACCAATCAGATTTGAGACTAGAATGGAGTGGTTTAAATTAGATGTGTCACAGATCCAGTAGGTGGCGCCTGCCTCGTCCCATCGCAGCTAACACACTCACAGCCGTGGCATTTTTGGGTGTTACATTTTTGTAGTAGAGGCTAACTACGCCTCTACTATATGCAGTCCTAACCCTAACCTGCCTGGTCTTACATGGATACAGCAGGTGATGCTTCATACTGACAGTCACAGGAGACAGTGACACCTACTGGATCCACGGCATACCAGGCAGCACCTGATATAACCCTCTCCACTCTAGCATCTAGCCACCAGCCAGTAGTCCTCAGCAGCTGATCCACAGAGAATGGAGCAGGAAGCATACAGCTCTATTTTCTCTGTAATGGCTGAAGTGAGTCACTGTAGCTTTGACCCATATCTCTGCATAGAAGCTGTAGGCACAAAACGCAAGGAGATTGTATTAGAGACTGTATACAGTGTTGATCATTTTTTATTTTAGATTCAATAACTTGGGAAGGAGAACATAGCCTTTATTTGGAAAATGAGTAAACCGAGCATATTTCTTACACCATATTTACTATAATTGCACCATTTCTGGGTATTTGATATAGTGATATCTATAACAGTGCCTTTGTAAATTATGCGAGGTTCACACTAGTGTTCATCTCCACGTCGCTCAGGGCAGCTTAGGGACCTGAAAGATGGAGAGCTCATCTGCTAAAAAAGCAGTTACCCTTGGACAAACATGGACCCCATAGACTATAATAGGGTCCGCAGGGTGTCCGTCGGGTTTCTGCCGGTTTTATACTGAAACCTGCGGAGAGAAAAGTCCTCTGTGCAGAATTTTTCTCTCCGATGATTTTAGACAGAATCTGCGGCGGAGACTTCAGTGCAGATGTGAACCTAGCCTTAGTCACATAGCTGCAACAGAAAGGAAGATTGGTGTACTGTATGCACCGCGGTAACACTCCATCACTACGGTGTGTAGAACTACAGCCCTTACCCCTGAGATTTCATAAATCTACAGTTAAAACCAGTGGCATTTCATAACACTATAGGCTACTCCACTGACAGTTCATACCACTGACAGTCCATAGCACTGACAGTCCATAACACTACAGTTCCTACAACTACATCCGAAACCATTGACAGTCCTTACTACCATAGTACATACCACTACAGTCCATACAAATGAAAATTCATACCACTAGTCCATACTACTGACAGTCCTTTCTACTCCAGTGCACACTACCACAGTCCATACTACTACATCCTATACCACTGTCCATATTACTGCAGTCCATATACTACTATTGTCCATACTACAGTTCATATCACTACAGGCTACTCTACTACAATTTAATCTAATACAGTCCTTAGCACTACAGTGTGTATAACTACAGTCCATACCAATGACAGTCCATACTACTACAGTCTATACCACTACAGTCCATACTATAGTTCATACCACTGCAGGCCACTCTATTACAATCCATTTTAATACAGTCTATACCACTTCAGTCCATTCCAGTGCAGTCCATTCTACTACAGTCCACACCAATGACTAACCATATCAATGACTAACCATACAACTAACCACCAGTACCACGGATAGTCCATACCGATGACTTTCTATACCAATGACTAACCATACCGTTGACAGCCAATACCACTACAGTCCATGCCAATGCCGATCCTCACCACTACAATCCATACATATGCTCCAATGTGTCTAACATTGTGTTTTATAACATTTCTATTTCATGGAGCCAGGGCCTAAAATAGTACGATAGCAATTCCAATGTGTTTTTCATTTCTACTATTTGTTTGCCTTACTTTGATTCACATTGTTTTCGGGCAATTTGCTAGTTGCATACAGATGGCAGAGGTCTGCTGGGAATTCTGAAATGTTGGAGGTCTGATCCTTCTAGATACATTACATAAAATAGCTGAATAATGTTTCTGCATAATGATGTTTACAAGTTGTGCGATCCAATGGTTGTAGCTGTAACTTATAGTATAGAAGGTGATGCAGTGACAGGCACTGTTATTTCGGACTGGGGTCCTAGATCTAAAGTCAAGGGGGCCGAGAGAAAAATTTACATTTTCATTGTGTTTAGCCTTAGGTTTCATACATATGACCTAAACCCCCAGGCTCTGGGCCACAGTACCCTACAGGCAAAACACAGTAGTGGCAGTTACCATGCGGCACTGCACCATGTGAACAGGTCTCAAAAAATTCACCTTACCATATTTCTCAGTGCAAGGGCTTGTACCCTAATGAATCAACAGAATGGGGGTGAAGAGAGCAGTGATGCACATGCATGGATAAAGGTCTTATGAATGGCCAACTCTAGAAGTCCCATAGAAGGGAACGGAGCAGTGGCCAAGTGTGTGCATCATAATCTACTCACATAGGGAACTTGGTAATGCTTGTTCTCTGGTTGTGGGCCCATGCAAACGACCAAGTGTGCATATGAGTTGGGGGCTGAGTTTATCACTAAAAAGCAGTCGGATGACACTCGGTGTGATATCTGAGTGCATTCCATGATGCATTCACGTCTATGGGGCTTGTGGATCTATTCTGTACAGAGAACACAAAGTAGTACAGGATCTGCTCTATAATCATCCCTGTTATGGGAACAGAATGGATCCGGAAGCCCCATAGACGTGAATGCATCATGGAATGCACTCAGGTGTCATCCCACTACATTTCCTGATTCCTTGATAAACTCGGCCCCCAGCTTAGATGCACACTCGGTCATGTGCATGGGCCCTAAGTTCTTGTGGTTGACCCAATGGAATAATGTAAGTAGGAGATCCCCTTAAAGACCATGACTAGCCATAATATGACTATTACTTAAAAGAAAATGCAAATATTAAATGATACAGGCCTGTAATGTAGGATTCCACTTTACACAAAGCAATGATCAGTCAGATGCAAAGGGATTGGAACAAATAATTCCTCCACATAAATGAGAAGAATATTTTGGGTTCCCTTATCAGAAGTCTTCATCAGTGCTTACCATTCATGTATTTGGAGCAGTCGCCCATGTACATGCATTGTCCTCATGTATTGGTAGTGCGTATACTCATATTTGCTTTATATCTCCATGTCAGTAGTATCATCCATTTAGCATACTGTCCAGGTCCAGGTCCTATCAATTCCCAAATGACATGGGCCTGACTGTATTTGCTTTTCTCCCATGTAGACGTAGCATTGTCCATGTATTTTACTCTTTTTATTGCTTGTACTTATTAATATCTTTGCTTTTCATCCACGTATTTGTGGTATTCATACATATAAGTGTTTTTTGTCTGCCCCAGGCTGTGCTGCATAGTAATGAAGGCTCTGCTCACATCACATCTGTAGGATCAGTATCGGTATAAGGTTCTCATATGTTCCTGTCAGGTTAATAGATATTAAAATGAGTGTCCTATTGGCATACGCTTGACTGCTTTATTTACTAATATATGTCTACGCAATGTTCCCTTATCCTGTACATTAGAGTTCACTTGAATCGGAGCAGAGCCGCAGTACTCCAGCACGGCCACTACCCAGTGTGTGGCGCTGTCCAATGCTGGCTCTGTACACGACATAGTTCCAGTGAGACTGTTGAGGACAGTTGTGTGTGACCTCCAGTGATCTGATATTGATAGATCATCATTAATATCATTAGGCTGGAAACTTCCTTTAAAGAGCACCTTTCACCACATCCAGCAAGTCCAGCTCTTTACATCATTTAATAGATGCTGCTCCACTGATTCTGGCACAGTTGGAATTATTTCTCTAGCCCCCATCATTCCTGAGCAATCAGTGCTGTTAGTTTTGGTACCTGATATACTATTTAGTCTCTGTACTGTCAGGAGGGCGGTGTCAGGCAGGAGCAGACAAGGGGTGTGATTCTGAGCTCTGACACTGGCTGCCTCTGATTGGTGATCTGAATCACACCACTTGCCTGACACTGCCCACCTGACATTACAGAGCTTAAATAGCACATCGGGCACCAAAACTAACTGCACTTGTTGCTCGGGAATGGTGGGGGCTACAGAGAAAATTCCAACTGTGCTGGAATCAGTGGAGAGGCAACTATTCACAGACGATAGGAACTGGAGTTGGTGGAGGTGGTGAAAGGTCTTTAAGTAGATTGATCTATGGAATGCTTGTAAACCGCTATACAGTGTGCTGTATTATTGGATACAATTAAAATGGTTTTCCTACCAATAAAATATACAGGACATAAGTGTCACACTGATCATGTGTACCCCTGCTTTAATGGAGTGACAGTCGCACATGCACGCTACTGCTCCGTTCATCTCTCTGGGAGTGTCGGAGATAGTTGACTGCTGTATCCAACTTTCCTGTGACAGTCCCATAGAGATGAATGAAGTCACAGTCAGCATCATCTCTGGCACTCCTCTCAGCTGCCTGGAAACCTGTTCTAATGATCGGTGGGAAAAGATTTTGTCAGCGGGAAAACCTCTTTAGGCTGAGGCCCATGTTGTGGAAACACAGCAGAAATAAACCCTGCACTTTACAGGACCAGGGAAGTGAATGAGATTCGGGCTAATCCCATCCACACATTGTGGAAAAAACACTGTGGAAAAGCTGCGTTTTTTAATTTTACCTGTGGAAATGCTCATGTTTTCCTTATAGATTTAAGAAAAACTGCAGAGAAAAAACACAGCAAAAACACAACGAAAAATGTCGCAGAAAAAACCTCAATGCATTTCCACTGCATTTTTAAGCTGCGTTCTTCAACATGGGGCCTTAGCCTTAAAGAGGACCTGAAAACCAGTTCCTTTCATCTGAATGGGGTTGTTATGGTGGGAAGCACATGGAATGGAACAGACACAGAAATTTCTAGAATAAATCTGCCGTATGTTAATATACCCTAAGGGTATGTGTGCTTTGGATTTGGGGGCTGATTCTGACCCTGATTCCACTGAACATTCTGCCCCAAATCTGGCTCTCATTGTTTTCATTTGGAGGCAGAGATCGCAGCAGGACGCTGAAAAAAATCATCTTCCTGCTCAATCTTGCTGCAGATTGCTCGAGACTCCCGGCAGATCAGGCCCAAATCAGAAATGGAAGTCCGCAACGGAATCCCGGTGCATTCCAGATATACAAATGTGTTCCTTTAGTTTGGATATAATGTAATATTGTAATGTAGTATTATAATGTTGTAATATAATGTAGTATTATAATGTAGTAATATAATGTAATATTGTAATGTAGTATTATAATGTAATATAATGTAGTAATATAATGTATTATTATAATGTAGTAATATAATGTAGTAATATAATATAATATTATGTAGTAATATAATGTAGTAATATAATGTATTATTATAATCTAGTAATATAATGTAGTAATATAATATAATATTATGTAGTAATATAATGTAGTAATATAATGTATTATTATTATCTAGTAATATAATGTAGTAATATAATATAATATTATGTAGTAATATAATGTAGTAATATAATATATTGTTATAATCTAGTAATATAATGTAGTAATATAATATAATATTATGTAGTAATATAATGTATTATTATAATCTAGTAATATAATGTAGTAATATAATATTATGTAGTAATATAATGTATTATTATAATCTAGTAATATAATGTAGTAATACAGTCAGCTGTGGCAGGGCCTTGGTTAGCTGACTTATCCAGCGCCTTGTATATTATGTTACGTGAATCGCCCTGTAACAGAATCCGCAGGCCTCTTTTATTATCTTGTTTACCACATTGCATGATATTCACGTAAAACTATTTTAGCTCCAGCGAATACAATACACGTCTTATCCACAAGTGTAAACTAGATGAGTGAGCGCTTTCTCCAGGGGACTTGGCCTGGTCACTGTTTATATATTTGGTAAAATTAGAATACAGATTTCAGACACACTTAAGTTCTGGCAGGTGTTACCTTACATGTCACCCCCGAGACATGCTGCAGTAAAATATACTCATACAACTGGATTATGTGGAAGGAGTGGACGATGATGGGCACATGGGGGCAGTTACTCACCAATAATAGATCACCTACCAAACCATTCTATATAACTGAATGGATATGGAAAATGTAACTACAGTACTAGGTTATGGTATTAATATTCCCTTATGTGACTGGGGGATACTGTACACCAGCCAGATCAGACACTACTGTACACAATGGTGTCACTACACAGAAATAATTCTTACAGATATGTCACAGAACCTAGGTAATGCACACAATGTTATGCTGCAGTCATAGTGATGTTGTAAAACAGGATATTGCACACATTACAGTGATGTCACAGTACAGGGACAATGCACACTGTTGTGAACCGAGAGCAAGGCAGGTGGTTTGGACTCCGCAACCAGAAATGAACGCACACGCGGTAGTTCAAGAAAAAAATATATATTTACTATAAGTTAATAAAGGCTAGTTAAAGGTAAAATGACAGGGCTAAAGACAAGCAAAATATACAATATAGCATGAACAATTTCAAGGCAAATTCTGCAATGGTTTCTACTTTTACTCTGTCCACTTCTGCAGTATGGACACTGAATGAACAATATACTCAAAACTATCCCTAACTGACCCTGACTTCACATTTGGGTGCACCCCCTTTTCCCCAGTGGTCCAGGTGGACCGCTTACAGTCCGTAGAAGCGCGCGGTGGGGCCCAAAGTCGTTCCTTTCTTTTATAGTGAAGCGTCCTCTCCTCACGGTTATCTGGATCTTGGGAGAAATGAAGTCCTCTTTAACAGACAGGGAAACCAACTGAATGCAATGTAATCCAACAGCAGATTCCACTCAGCACACTGACAGTCCTGCCGAATCCATACACTGAGCTGGGATGTAAGCCGGGATTTAGCAGGTGCCGTCCAGTACATCAACAGCACTGCGAGTCTCTATCTGTGGTATCCATATACACAGTCACAATGTCAGTCTCACTGATCAGCCACTGAGCACAGTTCCTTTCACGTGGACTCACTAGTCCTGTTGTCTCTTTACACTCTGTTTGTCTCTGGACCAAGATACAGCTTAGCTGTACAGAAAAATCTCCACACCAGTTCAATACAACACTTGCCAAGATGGCTGCTGCTCTCTGTCTCGTCACTTCCTGCTTCTCTGCTCACACTCTGTCTGCAGAACAGGCAGGCTGACATAAAAGGGGGGGGTCTCACTCCAGCATCATGTCACAATTACAATGGCTGCTGTCTTAAAGGAACAGAATCACAGAAATACATTCAACATTAACAGTTTATACAGACAAATGAAGCTTAAGACAACATTGGCTGTCTCTTACATATTCCCCCCCACTTTAAGAGTGGCAGTCCCTGCCTATGACTGTATATCCAGAGGGTTGTACTTTTATGCACAGGGTGGTAGTATACCGATGTATGGCAGGCCAAACAAACTCATCCTGCGCATACCGAACAGGGGGAATACCAGCATTTGGCCTAGTGGTCCGTCTGAGGACCGGTGGTATATTATGGGGTGCTGCAGCTATGGGCTGAGAAGGACCAGCGGATTCCGCACCAGAGGGGGCACAGGCCGGAGATACAGTAGTCACAGGTGGAACATCCCCAGGAGCAGGGATCGGCCAACAATCATCCTCCTCGTCGGAGGCCCATTCCGCACCTCCATTCTCTGACTGTGGGAGCTCATTCACATTGGCAGGCCCATCGTGATTTGTCCCTTCAGAATGACACAGGCGCAACATATTTCGGTGAAGTACTCGAACACAATCAGTTCCTTCTTTCTGGACCTGGTACACTGGCCCATTCGCATACTTGCGGCCAACAACACGATACGGCAAAGCCTCCCATCTGCTTTCCAATTTCCCTTGGGGTTTCTTGACACGAACTAGCACCAGGTCGCCTGGTTGCAATGGTGCTTCTTGCACTGGGGTCTTATCAGGATGGGGATGTTCTTGCAGGCGCTGCCGCACCAATCGATGGATCGTCTCAAGTCTCTGCCGATGCGCCCGCACCCAAGAGGTTGGATCCCTCGGAGGGAACCCATCCACATCATTCAACTGTAATTCTCCTATACTTCGCCCAGACCGCCCAAAGAGAAGTGTATAAGGAGAGTACCCCGTTGTAGAATGGACCTGATTGTTATAGGCCCACACCATTTCAGACAAGAACTGAGGCCACTGTAACTTCTTGTCTTCCTCCAGAGTCCGCAGCATCTGTAGCAGAGTTCTGTTGAATCTTTCACAGGCCCCATTTCCCTGAGGGTGGTATGGAGTCGTGTGCGACTTCTTTATCCCGTAGATACGTTGAACTTCTTTCATTACGTGTCCCTCAAAGCAGGCGCCCTGGTCGGAGTGGATGCGTTGGGGGCACCCATATACTCGAATGAAATCTTGGCACAGAGCACGAGCTGCTGACTCAGCTGTCTGGTCCTTGGTGGCGGTTACCACCGCAAATTTGGTGAAGTGATCCACCATTATGAGGCAATACTGGTGTCCGCTATTGGATGGGCCCACCATTAGATAGTCTATCATGACGATTTCTAAAGGTTCCTGGGTCACGATGGTTTGCAGGGGAGCTCTCTGTTCTATTGCCTTATGGATCTTACAAGTTCGACAGCTGCGGCATACTTCTTCGACCATTTGACGAAGACCAGGGCAGTAAATCAGTCGCTGTAACCAACGAAAGGTCTTCTCATGACCAAAATGTCCATTCTTATTATGAGCCTCAACTGCCAAGGAGCGAGCCAGTTCACTAGGCACCACAATTTGGTATCGAATGTCGATCTCAGAAGGTAAATAGACCTTTCGGCATAGCACTCCATTTTTCATCTCCAACTTTTCCCACTGACTCAAAACAGATAATATCTCACGTGTCAGTCGTTCTCTTTCCTCTCTACAGGGCTTCTGGCCTTTCTCAACACACTTGATCATCTGCGCCAGCCCCTCATGGGTCTGTTGTATCTGTGCCCATTCCTGTCGTGAGGGACCAAAGAAAGGAGCCATTTCAGTCCCCTCCATCTCAAACTGATTAGTGGCGGTCAAGGCCTGTGAAAATCTGCTGAAATCGGGCACCTCCACATGCTCCAACTCATGATCCACGTCTTCTGGGGGGGTCTGGGCAGTTACCCTAGAAAGTCCGTCAGCATTCTGGTTCTCTGTCTTGGACCGATACTTAATGCGGTAATTGAATGTAGACATTCGGGCTATCCACCTCTGCTCTAACGCCCCGGGCTTGGCATTTTCCAGGTGAGCTAGTGGGTTGTTGTCAGTCAGTACTAAAACTTCAGCACCGGTCAAATATTCAGAGAATTTCTCGGTCATGGCCCATACCAGTGCCAACAGCTCCAATTTAAATGAACTATAATTCTCGGGGTTTCTTTCAGAATCTCTCAAAGACCGGCTGCCGTACGCTATGGCCCTCTCCTGGCCATCCTGAAGCTGGGAAAGCACTGCTCCAAGACCATACAGGCTTGCATCTGTATATAGCTGGAACGGCAAGTGGTAATCAGCATATGCCAAGATTGGGGCTGTTGTCAGTGCATCCTTCAATGCCTGGAAGGCTTGTTCCTGTTCAGGTCCCCACTTCACGGACCGGTTCTTTGGACCACCGGATGTGCCTCGTAGGAGAGCATTAAGTGGTGCTGCTACCTTGGCGAAATCCTTAATAAACCGTCGATAGTAACCGGCTACTCCAAGGAACGCCCTCACTTCTCGCAGGGTAGTCGGTATCGGCCAATCTTGAACAGCCGCTATCTTGTCTCTTGATGGTCTCACCCCTTCTCCTGATACGCGGTGACCCAAGTAATCAATTTCAGATTGGAACAACCGACATTTACTGGGTTTCAATTTGAGCCCATGTTCCCGCAATCTTCGAAATACTTGCCCCAACTGGTGGAGATGGTCTTCAAAGGTCGCAGAATACACTATAATGTCATCCAAGTAGATGAGAGTGAACTCAAAGTTGAAGTCACCGAGACATTTCTCCATCAACCGCTGAAACGTTCCGGGTGCATTTGTCAACCCGAAGGGCATCCGGTTAAATTCGTATAGTCCCATGGGCAAGATGAATGCCGTCTTCTCCTTGTCTTTTGTGGCCATCGGCACCTGCCAATACCCACTAGCCAGATCTAGTGAGGAGAAGTACCGGGCTCTCCCTAGCGCTGAGAGGGACTCCTCAATCCGTGGCAAGGGGTAGGAATCTCGTACGGTGCAAGCGTTTAACTTCCGATAGTCTACGCAAAATCGGATGGACCCATCTTTTTTTCTTACTAACACCACAGGAGCCGCCCAGGGACTCTGGCTTTCTTGGATGATCCCACCCTGTAGCATCTTAGCTAACAGTTCTTTCACTTCCTGATACAACTGTGGAGGAATTTGTCGGTAGCGCTCTCTAATTGGAGGGGTGTCTCCTGTGGGAATCTCATGGTAGATCCCTGTGGTACATCCAAAATCTTCAGCATACCGTGCAAAGGTGGCTTGGTTCTCCCACAACAGCTCATCTACCTTCTGCACCCATTCCAGAGAACATGAACTTACATCCATCTTCATCTGTTCTCGAATTGCACAGCCATTCCATTCAGAGGTGGGTTCCTCATCTTCTCCCATGGACACAGTTACGGTCCACTCATCCCTTTCAGTCGGCTTCAGCTGCATTGGAGTTACTTTCCTTACTTCCTCCGGAGTCACATAGATGTTAGCCAGCAGCCTCCCTGGGGTCAGGTCCACACTCTGGTCCTGAGTGTTTACACATCGAAGTGGTACTCTTCCATTGCAAACTATTGCCAAGGAACGGGCCACTAGCGGATCAACACCTCCTTCGGCTGCCTGCAGTGGTTCTACCAACACAGCTATGCCCTCTAGTTTCCGACAGGTGCCTACGGGCATGGACACTATTGTCTCCCGACTGGGTGGCAGTGTAACTTTTGTATGCAAAGGAACTGAAATTCGAGCCAGAGGACGCTGTGCATCTGAACTTTTCTGTAAGCCACATGTCCGGATCAGCCGCTGGAAAGCTGTTTGAGTAGGCCGATGGGTGGTGGTTTCTTTCCAATAACCGTGACCTTTCTTTTCAAAGAGGATCTGATCTAATTCTTTTAACACATTCATCTCCAAAATGACAGGGACCTTTACTTCATGTGACTCCTGTACCACCACAATGCCTTTCCTACCTAGATCTTGGCCACATACCCGGACATTCATCCAGGCCACTCCCACGACCGGAACTGGTAACTGGTTAGCTGCGACCACTCGTACGAATGTATGGGGATCATATTTCACATGTTGCCGGAAGTACCGTTCATAACAGTCTCTACTCAAGGTCGTTACTTGGGAACCCGTGTCAATCATCCCGGTAACCGGAATACCCTCCATTTCCACCTGTATGACAGGACTTGCAGCGATCAGGTCATCATCAGGGCATTCTCCCCACATAGTCTCCTTGTCAGTCTCCCCTACTACACGCCCTTCAGCAGCAGGGGACTTCAGTTTAACGGCGGTCTCTCATAAGTTTGTCGCTGCTCTGGACATCTAGCAGCAACGTGGCCCATCCGTCCACACTCCCAGCAGCGTATCCCCCGTCGTTCTGGCCATCTGTTTGGGCCCCTTCGGTAAGCCCCTTCGATTTCTCCTGAGCACTGCACTAAATGATTTGGACCCCTTCGGTAGGTCCTATCCTCACCCCTCCAGCGGGGTGGTGGGTGATTCTGACTTGCTGGGTGTGGATGGCTCACCCTTTCATCTCCAGTCTTCTGGAAGTCTGCAATTTTCATAGACTGCTCATCACAACGAGTGTGCAAGTGTTCCATTTGTTCTTGCAGTTTCTGCATTACTGTGAGAATTTCTTTAACCGTCCCTTTTTCTACTGTCTCTGAGCCAGAACTAGCCCCCTGTGACAAAGTAACTCCAACTGCGGTCTGCGGCCTCGGGACCATACTATTGGCACGGGAGATGGCCTCTACCTGTACATCATGGAATTTAGCATCAGTCTCTCGTCGTATAAAATCCTGCATAGTCACAGTTAAACTGCCGTCACGTATCCCCAGGACAAACTGGTCACGGAGAGTCCGATCAGGGTTACAGAAGGCTGGCGAGCCCCCTCTTTCCTTCCTTTGAATATCTCGGAGCAGTTCTTGTAGGGCATTTGCATATTGGGGAAGGCTTTCATTCTCCTGTTGTACCCTCTGGAAGAACCGAGCCTGCAGAGACCCCAGCAATGCAGTTTCTCCATAGATGGTTTCTAGAATCTGGACTACTTGCTCAAATGTCTGCCTTTGTTCAAATGGCCTCAGTATCACCGTGGTCTTAGCATCCCCTTGTAATGTCAATATTGCTAGCTCTACTAGTACTTCTGGTGCGGTCTGGTACATTCGCTGTATCATTCGTATCTGTTCCACCCACATACTCACTGACATATTATTGCCATCAAATTTAGCTAACTGACTCATTATAGCCCCTGCTGGCATTCTTCCTCCAGCACCATTCTCCCGAACGGGTGCGTCACCGTCCATTCTGGTAAGCGGATCCTGCCGACTACGCCAATTTGTGAACCGAGAGCAAGGTAGGTGGTTTGGACTCCGCAACCAGAAATGAACGCACACGCGGTAGTTCAAGAAAAAAAATATATATTTACTATAAGTTAATAAAGGCTAGTTAAAGGTAAAATGACAGGGCTAAAGACAAGCAAAATATACAATATAGCATGAACAATTTCAAGGCAAATTCTGCAATGGTTTCTACTTTTACTCTGTCCACTTCTGCAGTATGGACACTGAATGAACAATATACTCAAAACTATCCCTAACTGACCCTGACTTCACATTTGGGTGCACCCCCTTTTCCCCAGTGGTCCAGGTGGACCGCTTACAGTCCGTAGAAGCGCGCGGTGGGGCCCAAAGTCGTTCCTTTCTTTTATAGTGAAGCGTCCTCTCCTCACGGTTATCTGGATCTTGGGAGAAATGAAGTCCTCTTTAACAGACAGGGAAACCAACTGAATGCAATGTAATCCAACAGCAGATTCCACTCAGCACACTGACAGTCCTGCCGAATCCATACACTGAGCTGGGATGTAAGCCGGGATTTAGCAGGTGCCGTCCAGTACATCAACAGCACTGCGAGTCTCTATCTGTGGTATCCATATACACAGTCACAATGTCAGTCTCACTGATCAGCCACTGAGCACAGTTCCTTTCACGTGGACTCACTAGTCCTGTTGTCTCTTTACACTCTGTTTGTCTCTGGACCAAGATACAGCTTAGCTGTACAGAAAAATCTCCACACCAGTTCAATACAACACTTGCCAAGATGGCTGCTGCTCTCTGTCTCGTCACTTCCTGCTTCTCTGCTCACACTCTGTCTGCAGAACAGGCAGGCTGACATAAAAGGGGGGGGGGTCTCACTCCAGCATCATGTCACAATTACAATGGCTGCTGTCTTAAAGGAACAGAATCACAGAAATACATTCAACATTAACAGTTTATACAGACAAATGAAGCTTAAGACAACATTGGCTGTCTCTTACACTGTGATGTCACAGTACAGGGATAATATATACACAGTGATGTCACAGTACAGGGACAATGCACACTGTGATGTCACAGTACAGGGATAATATACACAGTGATGTCAAAGTACAGGGATAATACAAACAGTGATGTCACAGCACAGGGATAATACACATAGTGATGTCACAGTATAGGGACAATGCACACTGTGATGTCACAGTACAGGGATAATATACACAGTGATGTCACAGTACAGGGATAATACACACAGTGATGTCACAGCACAGGGATAATATACACAGTGATGTCACAGTACAGGTATAATACACACAGTGATGTCACAGTACAGGGACAATGCACACTGTGATGTCACAGTACAGGGATAATATACACAGTGATGTCAAAGTACAGGGATAATATACACAGTGATGTCACAGCACAGGGATAATATACACAGTGATGTCACAGTACAGAGATAATACACACAATGATGTCACAGTACAGGGATAATACACACAGTGATGTCACAGTACAGGAATAATATACACAGTGATGTCATAGTACAGAGATAAAATACACCGTGATGTCACAGTACAGGGATAAAATACACTGTGATGTCACAGTACAGGAATAATACACACAGTGATGTCACAGTACAGGGATAATATACACAGTGATGTCACAGTACAGAGATAATACACACAGTGATGTCACAGTACAGGGATAATACAAACAGTGATGTCACAGCACAGGGATAATACACATAGTGATGTCACAGTACAGGGACAATGCACACTGTGATGTCACAGTACAGGGATAATATACACAGTGATGTCACAGTACAGAGATAATACACACAGTGATGTCACAGTACAGGGACAATGCACACTGTGATGTCACAGTACAGGTATAATACACACAGTGATGTCACAGTACAGAGATAATACACACAGTGATGTCACAGTACAGGGATAATACACACAGTGATGTCACAGTACAGAGATAACAAACACAATGTGAGTAATTTATCAACCCCTCTACTCCCCCTCTTAAATTGTGTTGCATTCTTGGCACAAGGCCCTTTCTTGTGCATAAAGACTGGACCCAAATAGAACTTTTGGTCCAAACCAGCGAACTCAAAACAAAGAATTTTGAAAAGTTGGCTGTTCCGTATGAGTAAGCTTTCATCTGTGCGCCAATATCTGGAATTTTTCCCAGTTGCATGAAGCTTTTAACAAGGCAGCAATCAAAAAATATAGATTATTCTATTACAGACATAATGATAGTTTACACCGAGGACTCTGCACATACGTCATAGAGAAATAACACTCAGTGGGGCTGAGCTTGTCAGTGTGTTATGGTATGAATGTGTAATATACAGGGGCAGATAACTTTAAACAGCGCAAAATTAGACCAGACAGTCTTAACGTGCACCAGAATTTCCAAAGTGTCTAATATTGTTTGATAATCCGGTGGACTTTTAGACTTTCTAGTCTCGCTTTACAGCACTTACTATTTGGCTTAGTGTCTGATAGAATTTTGCTGCAAAAGTTTGGCGCAGTGGCTGAAATTTTGAAATATCTGATGATTTTATACATTGTCCTAGGCATTGTACTATTTCATTCTTTCCGGAAGCAGAGATATTCTTTTTTCTTTCCCATATTGCTTAAAACCTGTGGCCTGCTTAATAATGTGGAACATCCTGGTCGCAGAGGCTGGTATAGATTTGAGGATTACTCATGGCAGTTTTCTGATGTGAGTTATACACATGGACAAAATTGTTGGTACCCCTCGTTTAATGAAAGAAAAACCCACAATGGTCACAGAAATAACTTGAATCTGACAAAAGTAATTTGCCAAACTACATGTTGACAAGCCACAAAGCTTCTGAGAGAATGTCTTATGGACAGATGAGACAAAAATCGAAATTTTTGGCAAGGCACATCAGCTCTATGTTCACAGATGGAAAAATGAAGCATATCTTGAAAAGAACGCTGTCCCTACTGTGAACCATGGAGGAGGCTCTGTTATGTTCTGGGGCTGCTTTGCTGCATCTGGCACAGGGTGTCTTGAATCTGTGCAGGGTACAATGAAATCTCAAGACTATCAAGGGATTCTAGAGAGAAATGTGCTGCCCAGTGTCAGAAAGCTTGGTCTCAGTCGCAGGTTATGGGTCTTGCAACAGGATAATGACCCAAAACACACAGCTAAAAACACCCAAGAATGGCTAAGAGGAAAACATTGGACTATTCTGAAGTGGCCTTCTATGAGCCCTGACCTAAATCCTATTGAGCATCTTTGGAAAGAGCTGAAACATGCCGTCTGGAAAAGGCACCCTTCAAACCCGAGACAACTGGAGCAGTTTGCTCATGAGGAGTGGCCAAAATACCTGTTGAGAGGTGCAGAAGTCTCATTGACAGTTACAGGAATCGTTTGATTGCAGTGATTGCCTCAAAAGGTTGTGCAACAAAATATTAAGTTAAGGGAACTATCATTTCTGTCCAGGCCTGTTTCATGAGTTTTCTTTTTTTAAAAATTCTGTTGAAGCATGGTTGAAAAGCAATGTCTGACTTTCATTTGTTCATTTATATATTATAATTTTTGTCAGATTCAAGTTATTTCTGTGACATTTGTGGGTTTTTCTTTCATTAAACGGGGGGGTACCAACAATTTTGTCCACGTGTGTATTGTAAATATGATGGAACGTGGCGTCACCGCCCTGGCCCACCCAGGTTCACACCCTGCTCTGCACACTGTCTAAGAAAGTGACGAGAGATGCGCCATAGTGCGCCAAGCTGAGGTGCATTTTTGACCACTTTCTCGGTGCAAACTCCTTAGTAACTGTGGGCCACTGATGTGTCTGGTGACCTCCATACCTCCATCTGCAGCCATTTTATGGATGGGACCTCCATGTGGACATCACAGAAGTTGTGCTGAAGAAGGGGTTTATGAAATATAGAAAATAGGGCAGAACATTATCAGATGATATTTTAGTGCTTTATACAGTATGGTGGAAAAGCAACCAATAACAGCCCATAGCAACCAATCACAGCTAAAAAACAACCAATCACAGCCCATAGCAACCAATCACAGCACAGTTTTCATTTTTCAAGAGCTTAACTGGAAATGTGGTCACATAAGATGGTGGCATTGAAGCAAGCCAGACAACAAACCAGAACGCAGTGACTTTTGCATTAACTTGCAGGACCGATTGAAATAAGACAAATTCACAGACAGGGAGGTGTTCATTGATAAGGCGACCTTTCACCTCAGTGTGAAGGTCAATCCCTGTAATCTTAGAATTTGAGGCTCAGATAAACCATGTGCACATATTGAGAACATGAGGGATTTGCCTAAAGGTGACGTGTCCTGTGCAATAAGAAGGCACAAAGTCTATGGTCCCTCCATGGATGCCATGCCATGGATACTTTTATTGGCCACTCCTACCTGGACATATTAAAGGAATGGCTTATGCCACACATAGTACACGTCCACATTTCCATTGGGTGCTCGCCGTTACCTTAATGAAACTCTACCATAACGTTGGATTGGCCATGCCGGAAGCAATGATTCACCAATGGTGCAGTGACCTCCATGATCACCAGATCTAACACTGTAAAACTTCTGTGTGTGGGGCTACATGAAGGACTCGGTGTATCTGCACCCCCAACCACAGGATCTGAATGACCTGAGATGAAACATCACTGAAACAGTGGAGTCCATACACGAGGATATGCTGGCAAGTGTCTGGACACAACTGGACTACTGCCTAGACATCTGCCGTGTCACCATTGGAAATCTCATCCAACATGCTAATACATTTGTGTTATATTCTCTCAGTTATTAATACGAAGACTGTAATTTTGCACCATTCTTTTATATTACAAGTGCTTACGGTACATAAAGCACATATTGGTCAACCATATGGCCAATCCCTTTATGGTCAGCTTTACCCATTTACTCGGTCACGATGGGTGCAGCGGCAGGACACACTTGAGTTCTGCCTTTATTTAAAGGCATAGGCATAAATCCTGGGGGCATAATTTAATTTATCAATTAAATATGTCTCCTTCCCCTTACCCAGAGCACCGCAATCTTGCCCTTAGGACCTTATATTACTCAGCTAGTGGTCCTACGCGCCATTGTATCCACAGGAGCTCATTCATAAGTCATTTCTGAAATTGAGTCCCCATATTAGATTCTTCTCTAAGACATTGCACACGGCATTGATGAGATTACAGATGGATAGCAGTTTTAGACATGAAATATCTGTCTACAGAATTAGAAGATCAGTGACAGGTAGTTATATTGGCATATAAATGGAAAGCCATATCTCTTGTTCTACTCACTCAAGAGGGTTTGCAGCAAACTGAGTGCGCTATCATTAAAATCAATGGGAAAGCTTTGGAAGCGATAAGACATTGAGAATAAGGAAAAAGAGATAAAAAGTGTCATTATAAGGGAATGTAGAATGTTATTGGAAGAGATTATGTTAAATGGATGTGACAGACATACAATGACTTGTGTTGTAGTGTCCCTTTAAGGGGATTTCTTTTCAGTTTTTTCTTTGTCACATTGTGAGAGCCATAATTATTTAAAGGGGTTGTCCAGCCTCAGCAAATACTGTAAATGTTGTTTGAATAATAAAAAGTTGTCACGGTTGTAACGAGCCATACACCTGTGTATCCATCACATGACCATGGACTGGCCATCACATGACCATGGACTGTATATCACATTACCATGGACTGCCCATCACATGACCATGAACTGTATATCATATCACAACGACCATGGACTGTATATCACATGACCATGGACTGCCCATCACATGACCATAGACTGTATATCACATGACCATGGACTGCCCATCACATGACCATAGACTGTATATCACATGACCATGGACTGCCCATCACATGACCATGAACTGTATATCATATCACAAGGACCATGGACTGATTTTTATTCACTGGAGGTGGATTAGATTTATTTACTGAAACTGGACAACCCCTTTAACCCCTTCCTGACATTCGCCGTAATAGTACGGTGGATGTTGTGTATTTAAAAAGCTGAGCAGCCACCATAGCCACCAGGTCTCTGCTGTATTATACAGCAGAAACCCGGCACTAATGCCCATAATCATTGCCCACACTGATCGCAGACATTAACCCCTCTGGCGCCTCAGTCAAAGCTGACTGAGGCGCCATTTTGCGAGCTCCTTTTGAAGGCTCCCAGGCCTGATTCTCATTATTTTCTATTGCAGGCTGCCGTTATTTTGCAATGCATTTCAATGTATTATCATTGTAATGCATAGCATTAATGATCAGACCCCCTGGGGTTCAAAACCCCCTATGGGGTCTAATAAGTGCAATAAAAAAAGTAAAAAAAAAAAAAAATGAAAAAACCCCAAAAAGAACTGAAAGTTTAGATCACAGCTGGTATTGTTTTATATAGATTTAAAGGGTTTTCCTGGCCTAAATCAGTTTTTCATACTGATGACCTATACACAGGATAGGCCATCGGTATCTGATCTGTGAGGGTTCAACATCTGGATCAGCTATTCCGGCAGCGTCAGTGTGCTTGAAACTATACAAGTTGACAGGAAGTAGGTGTGAACGATTTACCTTCAATACGATTAAGGGTGATTATTTAGGCCATGGCCCTTTTTTTTTTTTAAAATGTCCCTTTTAAAATATGAGCACATGTTGGGAGAACTTTGAAAAATTCACGTGACATCGTCATGCTTGCTTCTTTGCGTCTCGACGCCACATATCCCTAACGTCATTCAAGAGCCTGAAGATGGACGAAGACCAGCGCTTGTTTTTTTATGTTTGCTCACCTTCCTTGGGCCTCTGCTAGTTATACTCTGGGGTCTGAGGATAATAGGATAAAATCTGTGGTTCAGATGTTTTTGGTCCGAATGAAACTGTATGTAAAAGCTTGGAAATACTATAATAACTAAACCGTGCAGAACATGACTTCGGTTATCTGGATCGGCAGTTGGTTATTTTTTGAGTAATTGCCCAGCCCTAACGGAGTGCATGTGGGCTCTCCTATTCAACCTGTTCAAGTATGTATGGACAGCAGTGGACAGGGCTGCTGTGCCGTCATTGAGACTTGAGTTTCATTGGTCCGTTTTTTTTTTTTTCACTCAATCCACTGAACCAGTTTTAATGGACATAACTCGGACGTCAATGCATTTTACATCTGTTAAAAATGGATCCATTGATTTCGATTGGGTCAGCGTGTCCGTCAAAATGGAAAAAGAGGCGGACGTGTTTGTTGAGTGTTTTTTCAGTCCATCAAAAAAATGGACGTGAATACATTCAGTCACTCTCATCGTTTGTCATGTGAATAAGGCCTAAGAGATTCCATTTATTGCAATGTGAGGCGATGATAGCTTAGCGTGAGATGTTGTTTTAGCTTTGTTGAGGTGACTTGTCTTTGTGTGAAAGTTGTAGAATGTCCACCTAAACCTCCACTCTTATTGTTGTGGTCTCTTTCCAGTTATGTGAACCATAAAGGTTAAATATTGTAAATTCTATGGATTATTAGATTTTCCATTGAGTACAGTGAAGGTAAATGTTTGTGCTCCATTCATTACACTATGCTCTGCCACAATCATCACCTGTTACACTTGACCTCCGGCTCCTTTAATAGAAGTCCTGTCTGCTTTGTCACGTATGTGAGCTTTATTGAATCATTCTGCACAGTGACTGTGTGTGCTATTTTTCTCTTAATCTTAGTTATTTGTGTTCTAGACTTTTTCTGCTTCCACATTCTAGGAGAGGAAATCTAGAACATCTTTCATTGTTGTCCATGCTGAGGTTCTGTTCTTATTGCATCTGAGTTTTTGTTCTTCCCTGACATATACCTGTGCTATAAAATTCTGACGTATAGTTATAAAACACTCTTTATCCTCTGTTTGGTGAACAGACCTATTAATTTGTTTAGGTTTCCTATCTTATTAGCCAACAAACAAGGTGTAAGCAGAGCCTCAGTGGTGTAAGCAGAGCCTCAGTGGAGTAAACAGAGCCTCAGTGGTGTAAGCAGAGCCTCAGTGGAGTAAACAGAGCCTCAGTATTGTAAGCAGAGCCTCAGTGGAGTAAACAGAGCCTCAGTGGTGTAAGCAGAGCCTCAGTGGAGTAAACAGAGCCTCAGTATTGTAAGCAGAGCCTCAGTGGAGTAAACAGAGCCTCAGTGGTGTAAGCAGAGCCTCAGTGGAGTAAACAGAGCCTCAGTATTGTAAGCAGAGCCTCAGTGGTGTAAGCAGAGCCTCAGTGGAGTAAGCAGAGCCTCAGTGGTGTAAGCAGAGCCAAGGTGTAAGCAGAACTGAAGTGGTGTAAGCAGAGCCTCAGTGGAAAAAGCAGAGCCTCAGTGGTGTAAGCAGCGCCTCAGTGGAGTAAACAGATCCTCAGTGGTGTAAGCAGAGCCTCAGTCAAGTAAGCAAAGCCTCAGTGGTATAAGCTGAGCCAAGGTGTAAGCAGAACCGAAGTGGTGTAAGCAGAGCCTCAGTGGAATAAGCAGAGCCTCAGTGGTGTAAGCAGAGCCTCAGTGGAAAAAGCAGAGCCTCAGTGGTGTAAGCAGAGCCTCAGTGGAAAAAGCAGAGCCTCAGTGGAGTAAGCAGAGCCTCAGTGGTGTAAGCAGAGCCTCAGTGGTGTAAGCAGAGCCTCAGTGGAGTAAACAGAGCCTCAGTGGTGTAAGCAGAGCCTCAGTGATGTAAGCAGAGCCTCAGTGGTGTAAGCAGAGCCTCAATGGTGTAAGCAGAGCCTCAGTGGAGTAAACAGAGCCTCAGTGGTGTAAGCAGAGCCTCAGTGGTGTAAGCAGAGCCTCAGTGGAGTAAGCAGAGCCTCAGTGGTGTAAGCAGAGCCTCAGTGGAGTAAGCAGAGCCTCAGTGGTGTAAGCAGAGCCTCAGTGGAGTAAACAGAGCCTCAGTGGAATAAGCAGAGCCTCAGTGGTGTAAGCAGAGCCTCAGTGGTGTTAGCAGAGCCTAAGTGGAGTAAACAGAGGCTCAGTATTGTAAGCAGAGCCTCAGTGGTGAAAGCAGAGCCTCAGTGGTGTAAGCAGAGCCTCAGTGGTGTAAGCAGAGCCTCAGTGGTGTAAGCAGAGCCTCAGTGGAGTAAGCAGAGCCTCAGTGGTGTAAGCAGAGCCTCAGTGGAGTAAGCTGCTGCCAGACACTGCTGGTGAAAGAATCCAGTAGAAGGCAGGGAAGTTCAGAGTTGTAGTCGATCAAAGACAATCTCATGGTGGCTGTAGTTGGCTCAACCAATTGTCAAGCACTCCTTAGGGTTGGTGCAGTGAAAATGGGACCTGCAGTGTGGTAGATATTCCCCCAAACCCTAATACCCTACTAACCCTACTGATATTGAAAACAATAGGAGGCAGAATCTGCTGCTGATTCAGGGTTTAATGCGTACACAAATCAGTATAAATTTTCTATGTATAAACGTCCGCTAACTCTTACTAAGCTGCTTTTTCTATCATTTAGCAAACTAGAGGATGATTTCTCTTGCCTTGTCAGCTATCTCTGGCAGTAAATCATATTGAGACTCCCACCATCCCTATTTCTCAGGTTTGATTTAATCTATGCCTGTAGTGTGTAAAATATTATCTGGTTT
Organism: Leptodactylus fallax; assembly: GCA_947044405.1. Taxonomy (NCBI): domain Eukaryota; kingdom Metazoa; phylum Chordata; class Amphibia; order Anura; family Leptodactylidae; genus Leptodactylus; species Leptodactylus fallax. The sequence goes on from CAMRHE010000486.1 coordinate 1,148,295, forward strand.
AGTACAATTGGGATTTGTCAGACAGAGCCATTATTATTTAGCCTGTAAGCATATTCCCCTTGTAGTTGTTATTACACTTTTAGAGTCTATAAAGTTGTTAAAGGGGTTGTCCAGCCCCAAATGGATCCCAAGAACAAGGATAGGTCATCAGGATCCCGGACCCGGCACAGATCACCTGATCTAGCAGCCTCTGGGTGTTGGAAGCTGCTAGTGGACACATGGTGCCTGCAACTCTGTCCCTATCCAGGTAATAGGATTGGTGCTGCAGTTCACCAGAACCACCACTATGTGGTCTGCTGCCCCACTCCTATTACTTGAATAGTCGTGTAACCTTATTTTCAGATGGAACAAAAGTGCTGTAAGTCCGACTTTTATCTCCATCCAAAAGAGTGGATACACAGTGGAAATGCTCAAAACGCTCACCGGTGGATGGTTATAAAAACTCATTGCCATCAATGTTCTCAACATATACCTGCCCAAAGATTTCTATTAGGAAGATGTACAGATGGAGCAATTTTTAACTTGACAGTTTTCTCTTTTTCTTTGTTTTAACTATATTGATATGTAAAGTCATGTATGGTTTATAATACAACTGTGTCCACTGACCTTTAATCTTGATTGTAGTCTGATCCTGGACTAATGTCACCAGTGTGTATTGAGTGACCATTACTGAAATACTTGAAGGGCCATGCAGAGAAGAACCAATAAATAAATCACAAAATAACTGGATCTAAAAGGGAATTTATTACCACCAAGTCCTATTTTTTAAACATATTTTCTAAGAATTTTTGATTATTTTATTGTTAATTTTCCATGTCACTAGCTATATTTTAGAAAAGTACTATATCCTGTAATTTTTCACTCTGACCACTAAACCTAATAATAGGCAAACACTTCCCAATTCTGTAGGGGATTTCTTTGCAGTAGTCACTTCATTTACATCACACACAGGATTATAATAGATACCCTGATTACTTACATTAGTGGCAGCAGTGATCAGTCTGGACTGCCTGTGTAAGAGCACTGTCCTGTTGTAAGGTATCAGAGTTTGGGGGTCAGTGGTCAGGAGATGAATATTTCTCAACTGTGATTGGGAGGCAGGGATCCAGACAGATGGTGGCCGTGGTCTGCCAGTTGAGAATCCCTGCTGTAAAGCATATCACTAAATGCTCAGACAAGATGGCCAACCCCATAATCATGTACAGGAAATAAGTTAAAAAATTATAAAAAAAAAAAAAAAATAATGGTGATACATTCCTTTTAATTCATATTGTGACTCGGCACCTGTAAAGTGAATGAAAGCCTTACCAGCGATCCTTGGTTGCACGTGCACAGAGCGAGCCGTGAATGGCTGACATATTAGCAGGAAAATCACATTGTGTGTGTGCCCAGGTTAACACTGCTAGCAGAGCAGAGTGCGTGAAAAGTAGGGCAGTGTGTTATCATTCAGTGGCTGCCTGGTGGCGGTGATTAATGATCAGACATATGACAGGGACTGACCTTGTGTTGGTACAACTTCAGTTTACTCAGAGGGAATAATACCGGTCAATAAGATGCTTCATCAAGAACTGAGCCTGCACTTCCTAACTTCAGAAGCAATGACTGTCCCTGTAAATCTCGGCTGTGTCATAGCACTGCACCAAGCCTTACAAAATGTCATTACTAATGTCATTTCTGCAAAACTCTCTGCAACTACATGACATCCCAAATCCGAAGATACGCCATGTTGCTGTTTAGTAGAAGGATTAACCCCTTAATGCCATAGCTAGGTTTTGACTTTCAGAAAAATTCTGTAAACACTCTGTTACATGTTAAAGCTCCATGTGGCGGAACGCAGTTAAAAAAGGCTGCAGAAAAATACGTTTTTTTTCCCCACAGCATTTTCCATTGTGTTTTCCTTCCCTTATTAAATCTATAGGCAAAAAATGTGAACGTCTCTGCAGGTAAAATTGACATGCTGTGTTTTTAAAAAATGCAGGCATTTTTGAAAATTCAGCTTTTTCGCTTCAGTTTTTTTCTGCAATGTGTGGATGGGATTAGCCAGAATCCCATTCACTTTGTAAGTAATGTAAAACTCAGCAATTTCACAACGCGGGGCTTCAGCCTAAGGACTTAGGCCCCACACAGCAAGAAAGTGCTACGAGAAAAACTGCGGCAGCAGTACATCACGCTTTTTCCTGCAGCGCTTTTCACAGAAATTTACTGCTTCCATTATACCTATAGGAAAACCGTAGATGTAATTGACATGCTGTGATTTCCAAAACCACAATGGTTTTGGAAATTGCAGCGTGTTTGCTGCGCATTTTTCCGCAATATGTGGATGGGAATCGCTAGAATCTCATGCACTTTGCAGGGACTGTAAAACGCTGCGTTTTTTTGCCGCGGTGTTTACACCATGTGGGGCCCCAGCCTTAGAGAGTTTTCTGGACCCAACTGCATTTTTAATACTCATGACCTGTCCACAGGATGAGCCATCACTCGCATTTTGCTAGCCAGGATATGTTTACTATATGGATATATTGACTGCTGCAGCCACTCACCAGCACCAGCAGTCACGTAATAGGCTACAGCTGTCAATATGACGGAATGTGACCGCAGTGGTTAGAGGTATAAAGGAAGTCGAGGAGCTGGGTCCTGTCCTTAGCTGGCACCTGCTGCTAATAGTCATGGCAATCAAACCAGTGTTGGCGCATGGGCCCCACCATATGAATTTATGTTACACATTGACATAGGAGCAGGAATCTTACAATAATGAACAATACTTTCGGGGGTCTAAAGAAAAAAAAAAAAAATTGGTTTGAAAAATACAACAAAAAAAAAAAAAAAAAATTTCAAACCAACCCCCTTCCCAGATCACATGAAAATAAATAAATAGAAATACATATAAACAAATTAGGCCTCCCCATGCCCAAAAATACCAAAGTATAAAAATATTTGTCCTATACAACGAGTTCTGTAATCTAAATGGCTGTTTTTTTTGTTGTTGTTGTTTCATCTCCCAAAAATGTACTTTGAATAAAAAGTGATCAAAGGATCAAATAATCTTCAAAATGATATTAATATAAGCTACAATTTGCCCCGCAAAAAAAAAAACTTAGCTCTATACATAGAAATATAAAAAAAAAGTTAAAGGCGACGCAAAGAAAATTTTGTATTCTTCAAAGTTTTAATTTTTTTTTCAAAAATATTAAAAAACTACCCATAAAAAATGCACAATTTAGTTTATTTCCAATTCCGACCCTTTCTGGATTTTTTTTCAGCTTTCCAGTACATCGTACAGAATATTATATTGAACTATGATGAAATAAGGATCAAATAATCTTCAAAATGATATTGATATAAGCTACAATTTGCTCCGCAAAAAAAAAAACTTAGCTCTATACTTAGAAATATAAAAAAAAGTTAAAGGCGATGCAAAGAAAATTTTGTATTCTTCAAAGTTTTAAATTTTTTTCAAAAATATTAAAAAACAACCCATAAAAAATGCGCAATTTACTTTATTTCCAATTACGCCCCTTTCTGATTTTTTTTCAGCTTCCCAGTACATCGTACAGAATATTATATTGAACTATGATGAAATATATTTTGTTCAACAAAAAAATTAGCCCTCCTATAATTTTGTGAACAGAAATATAAAAATGACTTTTTGGAATTCGGGGAGGAAACAACGTAAATGCCAAAATGGAGAATGGTTGTAGCAGGAAGGGGTCAAAGTTAAATGAGTTCAACAAGAATAATGGAGATCCAGATATCAAGCAATACAGCACAGATTATTTCTGAAAACCTCAGTGAATTGGATTCCAGGTTTCTATGGCAGTCTGAGCCTTTGGTGCGGCTCTTTATAACCTCTACGGCTAGCATTTGCTTCCTTTCTTTCGCTTATACATAGTAACATAGTTTCGAAAATTGAAAATAGACGCAGGTCTGTTCAGGTGAACCTATTGTTAACAGCCAAAAAAGACAAAGCAGCTCCTAGAAGACACTTGTCAATTGCCTAGTATGAGGATCAACATTAACGGGGTTGTCCAGGAAATACAGAACTGGGGCAGGAGGCCGGGGAAGGTGAAACATAAAAAAAACCCAAACTCACCTGCTCCGATATCCTCCACTGCTGTCCGTTTCAGCTTCACCTTGGGGCTTCTTCCATTGGAAGTCCTCACGGGAACCTCAATGTTCACAGGAAAGGACCCGGATGTCACTCACATACGTCACCAGGGCCTCAGCGGTCACCTGCGGCAAGAACAAGCCCCCGGGTGCTGCTGGACCTGACAGTGGAGGGGACACCAGAGCACCAGGACAGGTGAGTATGTTTTTTTTATGTTTCACCTTCCCTAGCCTCCTGCCCCACTTCTGTATTTCCTGGGCCACCCCTTTAAGGCTGAGGCCACACTTGCACTGGGAATAAAAATTCCATTTTGGAGTCCCAGCAAAGTGAATGACATTTTAAATAACCTCATCCCCACGGAGAAAATGCTGTGGAACACGTTTTAAGCTACAATTTGCTACTTGTGGCCTAAGCCTAAAGGTGTTTTCCAGGGTTATGTTTTCTTAGGTTCGGCCATCAGTTGAAGATTGGCAGAGGTCTGACCCAGAACCTCCGCCAGTGTTCGGATTGGATTTGGAGTTCTGCAACCTCTTCACTGAATACCAATCACAACACCGTAGATTCTGTATTAGCTGTGCTTGGTATTGCAGCTCAGCCCCATTCACTTGAATGGGACTGAGCTGCAAACAGGCCAGGCAAACAATGAACATGATGTTACATGACCTGTGAAGAATAAGCTGTGCTTACAAAGCTGTCACTGTCACTTCAAACAGCCGATCCCAAGGGGTTCCAATCTTACTACCCCGTAAAATCCCTTTAAATTTGTGAGACTGCAATCCAAGGATTCTCTTTATTGTTTTGGTTGCCTTTGCCTGTGAATCTGTTTTATATCTTTCTTATAAAGTGGTGATATAACCTGCGCAGTACTCCATGTGTTGTCAGACAAGGGACTTGTCTATGAGTAAAACGATATTCTTATTGTATCCTCTATGGCTCTAGTGATACATCACTTTTTTCTATAACTGTTTTTATTGAACAAATTTTCCATATAGAAGAGCAGCTCAGTAGACAACGTATCACACGTGTGAGCAAAAGCACAATGTTAGATCAAAGCAATACTTGACATAGCTGGATACTTCATGCTTTCTACTCTTTTCCTACATTTTTCAGCAGTACAGTAAAAACGGCGACAGTGAATATAAGCAAAACCTATTGTTGAAATTCTATTTGTAGCTACAAAGCGCCTACAATAGCGAGCTCAAAGCAAAACAAAAGACAGACGTTCAAAGGGAGAAACAGAACAGGAGATGCAATGGGGTGGCAAGCAACAGACAGACTCCCTTTAATGAAATCGTTGACCTCCAACCAAAATGTCTGGATTTCTGGGCTTGTTCCTCCTGGGGAGCGACCTCGGAATTCTAGGACTATATATGGAGAAAGGCGGGGGTGTAGTACCAAAAAATACTTAATTTATATTAATTTTAGGTTTTGGACGCTTTGCACCAAACTAATCATGATGTGTCCATACAAGTTGGCTCACCAAGTAAGGCGTTGGTACGTGATTTTGATGATTTTATTTGCCTTTGCAGCAGCTGCCTGGCACTGTTTGCTAAGACTGACATCACTAATGAAACCTCCTGAAGAACCCAACATCGTATTTGGTTCCTTTTTAAAAAATGTATTTTATAAAAAGAAAAAAAAGAGTGCCATATACATATATGAATGTATCAACTTCATGGTAACAATCAATAAATAATAAGTTAGAAAAGAAGAAAAAGAAAAAAGGAGAGAAAAGTAAAAGGGTAAGAAGAATAAAATAAAGAGAGAAAAGATACATAGCAACATTATAAAGGGAAAACACAGAAATTACTAATTCCAAAACCTTGTGAACTAAATGAGTTTGGTGATATTTGGTGTTTTTTAAGGGAACCTGTCACATGAATTTGTTGTTGCGTCTGCAGAGCATGTTACAGAGCAGGATTAGATGAGCAGATGGATATATAATTTAGTAGTAAAAAATTTTGTATATTTTTGAATTTATTCATTGAAATCTCTGTTCTTTCTACATGGCGGAGAATAGGACAGCTATCTCTGTATGCACAGGAATGGAGGGGAGGCTGTCAATCACCGATAGCTCCGCCTCTTAGACTTCTCATTGTAGAAAAAAAAGAAATGACAGCTTATACTGAATCTTTTCCTACAAAACTTTATATCAATCTTCTCAGCTTGTCCTGCTGTTTAATATGGTGTATAAAGATCAAACAGCAGTTTTGATGTGACAGGTTCCCTTTAAGGGTGACCCAATTTCAGAGTTCCCTGTAGAGGGACATCACCAGAAGTGGTGGACAATTTTATGTTGCTTATTACAACAGCAATCTGTTATTTTTATTGCTTAAACATGTCCCACCTAAAACCACTACTACGGAGACCTAGCATTATTTCTGCCCCCACATGACCCCTGTTCTGCTTCCTACCTATTCTTAATATCCACATTGGCATGCCTTCTCTTGTGCTGCGACTAAGCTTTGTTGTTACTTTCTACACATTTTTCTTAAACCCATTAAACCTCATTTCTCCAAGGAAATTTATCCCCTGGACTCATTGAAAGTTCTGCTGAGAATTGACTTTTTAAGATCATCGGTTGGATAACATCTAGTACTATGTTCCAATGAGCCGCTAATCCTAAATTAGGGTCTTGGATTAGCCTTTCCCGGGCACTGAATGGTCCTACTGATGGAGGGATTCAAAGTTTACTAGAATGCAGTGCTAGAAAAAAACCATTTCTTCATGGAACGTGGAATTTTTCCCCATGATTTGATGTTGCCTACACTATCTATTGAGTAGAGGACATCCCACCATCAACGTGTTTTGTGGCATTATTAATCAAATATCTCGATGTGTCAAAGTGGAATCCCATTCACTTGTGTCATTGCTATGTAGACATTTTATTTCTGCATTTAATTTCAATTAAGTTGTGCTTTTTATCTAAGTATGTGTCAAATCTAACCTTATTTACTGTTACCTTGGAAACTGCAGAGCTACAAAGTGTCTTCGTCTGTTTGCTGGAGATATTGTTGCTTTTTACAGTAAGCTATATTTTATATGGTGTATGTTAGAGCTTCATTTCCTTTTACAAGACGATAATTACATAAACCCGCTCAAGTTTATTTTATTTTCCCACAATGTTCAAAATTTTTACTGGAAGAAGTGAAGAACTAAAGCTGCGCTAGATTTCACGTGTCTGTCTGTTAATGTTTTATCTCCTTGTAGCAATATTTGATGGCAGGAATCTCAACATCTTCAGTAGTAATACGAGGTTGGGTTTTCCTTTTCATCTTTTAGAAGTCTACAGATTTCACCGTGGATCAGCAAGTGATGTGTGAGTTACACCTGCTCCATAGGAGCTTGTGAATGGAGAGACATCCAGCCTAGATAGATCGTAAATTCTGTATTATACAGTCATATGAAAAAGTTTGGGAACCCCTATTAATCTTTATCATTTTTAGTTCTAAATATTTGGGTGTTTGCAACAGCCATTTCAATTTGATATATCTAATAACTGATGGACACAGTAATATTTCAGGATTGAAATGAGGTTTATTGTACTAACAGAAAATGTGCAATATGCATGAAACCAAAATTTGACCGGTGCAAAAGTATGGGCACCTCAACAGAAAAGTGACATTAATATTTAGTAGATCCTCCTTTTGCAAAAATAACAGCCTCTAGTCGCTTCCTGTAGCTTTTAATCAGTTCCTGGATCCTGGATGAAGGTATTTTTGACCATTCCTCTTTACAAAACAATTCAAGTTCAGTTAAGTTTGATGGTCGCCGAGCATGGACAGCCCGCTTCAAATGATCCCACAGATGTTCAATGATATTCAGGTCTGGGGACTGGGATGGCCATTCCAGAACATTGTAATTGTTCTTCTGCATGAATGCCTGAGTAGATTTGGATCATTGTCTTGCTGAAATATCCATCCCCGGCGTAACTTCAAATTCGTCACTGATTCTTGTACATTATTCTCAAGAATCTGCTGATACTGAGTTGAATCCATGCGACCCTCAACTTTAACAAGATTCCCGATGCCGGCATTGGCCACACAGCCCCAAAGCATGATGGAACCTCCACCAAATTTTACAGTGGGTAGCAAGTATTTTTCTTGGAATGCTGTGTTTTTTGGACGCCATGCATAACGCCTTTTTGTATGACCAAACAACTCAATCTTTGTTTCATCAGTCCACAGGACCTTCTTCCAAAATGAAGCTGGCTTGTCCAAATGTGCTTTTGCATACCTCAGGCGACTCTGTTTGTGGCGTGCTTTCAGAAACGGCTTCTTTCGCATCACTCTCCCATACAGCTTCTCCTTGTGCAAAGTGTGCTGTATTGTTGACCGATGCACAGTGACACCATCTGCAGCAAGATGATGCTGCAGCTCTTTGGAGGTGGTCTGTGGATTGTCCTTGACTGTTCTCACCATTCTTCTTCTCTGCCTTTCTGATATTTTTCTTGGCCTGCCACTTCTGGGCTTAACAAGAACTGTCCCTGTGGTCTTCCATTTCCTTACTATGTTCCTCACAGTGGAAACTGACAGGTTAAATCTCTGAGACAACTTTTTGTATCCTTCCCCTGAACAACTATGTTGAACAATCTTTGTTTTCAGATCATTTGAGAGTTGTTTTGAGGAGCCTATGATGCCACTCTTCAGAGGAGATTCAAATAGGAGAACAACTTGCAATTGGCCACCTTAAATACCTTTTCTCATGATTGGATACACCTGGCTATGAAGTTCAAAGCTCAGTGAGGTTACAAAACCAATTTTGTGCTTCAGTAAGTCAGTAAAAAGTAGTTAGGAGTATTCAAATCAATAAAATGATAAGGGTACCCAAATTTTTGTATCGGTCAACTTTTGGTTTAATGCATATTGCACATTTTCTGTTAGTACAATAAACCTCATTTCAATCCTGAAATATTTACTGTGTCCATCAGTTATTAGATATATCAAATTGAAATGGCTGTTGCAAACACCCAAATATTTAGAACTAAAAATGATTAAGATTAATAGGGGTGCCCAAACTTTTTCATATGACTGTATTATCATTAAAAGGGGGATCCATTAAGGACACTTATCCCTACGCTTGTGCGACTGGCGCTCCCTTTACTAATACGAGGCTACTGAGACATTGTCAATGCTGTCCCAAGTAGGGCTCACAATCTAAATTCCCTATCAGTATGGATTGTGGGAGGAAACCCAAACCCCCAACGCAGGAAGAACATACACGCACCATGTAGATGTTGCCCTTAGCTGGGTTGGAACCTAGGACTCCAGCACTGCCAGGCCGCCATGCTTCCCCTCTTAAATGTATAGGGACTTGCGATTCCGCAAGTTTTCTATATCTATATCAATAACGCAGTGTATTTTTTTCTGCTTCATTTCCATAGCAGCCAAAAACGCTTCGTTTCTGCAATGTGTAGCCTTAGCCTTAGTGGGACTCTTCACTTGGATTGCATTGCTACTCAATTAGTGACAGCTCTCCATGTATGGCTGTGTGTACAGAGATAGCTGTCAGTCACTGTGCAGGACCGCCCACTGGACTCCTAAGTGTAGAAAGAACTGATTTAAAGGAATTAAATAAAATCTTTTCCTACAAAACTATATATCAGTCTGTTAAGCTCCTCCAGCTCTAGAACTTGATTCCTGCAGATCAGACATCATGTTATTAGACAAGTTTAGTCTTCATGTACACACATATATAAGGGATCCATACAAGCATTGGGTACAAACCTCCAGCTAACATGGCACCCATCAGAGTCCATAAGGTACTGATATTTCTGGGAAGAATATTGCCTTATCATACAGTAGCAATACATAGAATGCCTATGGAGTATGGAGTCCCATAATGCAATAACCTTGTATTGACCCTCTCTCCTATAGGTTATATTCACAGACATATAAGAAACTAGGGTCTATGGTGCTGTTTGACGGAGTTCTCACACTGCCAAACAGCTTTATCTATACATGTAGAACATCTTAAAGGGATAGGGTAGACATACCACAGAGACAGACCGTGAGGCCCCTGTAGAAAAGGGATCCATCCATGAGAACCTCTGCAGCATTCCCTTCTACAAAGTCCAAGCATCATGGAAGTGAGAAATTAACGCCATGCCCTGTTAATTTGCTGTTAATCTGCTGCAGAGCTTCAGTCAGGCTTACCTTTACCCAGGGCAAAAGTTCAGTTCTCTACCCTTACTCAGTATCTAAATACATACAAGCGGCTTGTTGGTGCCCCTCTGAAAACCAGCCCCCCATAGCTGCACCCCTGCTGTACTGAGGGACCCATTATGATAATAGCTATGTGGTACTCTCTATTCTGTGTATGCCATTGCCATATAAAGTGCTATAAGCAGCTGTCAGGGGTAAACTATACGTCCCCTATATACTGATTTTGCTGGGCTCTTATGATTGATATAGGTTCACTGGAAGTGCTTGCAATTTGCAGCTCAGCAAGGATAGATATATGTCCATTTTTATTTATAATGTGTGAGGACAGGTATCTGACAATGCAGTTATTCTGGACAATTGAATCCTCCTTAGGGATGTGAGCACTGCGGACTTCATACATAAATCACTTTATTCTCTCAGAACTGTGCTTTGTAGCGCTGTGTCCATTACAGCTGCCGCTGATTTATCCTGTTGTCACTTGCAATCCGTGTCATGTACATTTAATAATTCTGTAAATCATACGGGGGCACTCTGAAATTGATGCATGTGGGGTTAAAGGGACTGTGAGAGATTTAACAAAATGGACTAAAAGCAGGAAATGTGTCAAACTAATAAAATAACCAATACCCTCCTATCCGTCGCTGCAGTGTCCCTGCTTCACTGGTCCCATGTTTTACTTCACCTTGTTTTAAAAGTTAAGTGAGAAATTTCCAAAGTATTTTTATGATGTGAATCAGAACTCAAATCTACTACCTGCCAAGTGTCCCTCTTTTGGAGGCTCAGTACCTGCTGTGTAGCCCAAAAAGTTGGGAGGTATGCCCACATATGGCATCTAGTGGAACATTCTGCATATTTTTGAAAGCAGACTTATACATGTAGGGCAGAACACACAAGTGATACTGTATTTATTACAGAAGGACTCCCATTGTCTGGTTTTCATATTTTTAGTTCAGTTTTTGAATTGTTCATTATTGGAAAAACATAGCTACTTTCTAAGCTAAACATTGAAGTGACTGGAGCTTAGCTGCAATACCACACACAACCCACAGACAGGTGGGGTGCTGTTCTATTTTAATATTACTGAATTACAATGTTCAAGTAGATTAAACAAAGTATCTGTTTGCAGGGCAGCTGAATTGATCAGGTTGTCTTTATATCTAATGTTCTGTGGAAATGCATTAGATACACTGTAAGGAGTTCCTGCTTGCAACTCCCAGGAGGAGGTATTCCCTGAAATGCCCTAGTAACGGGTTAGATCAGAATTGTAGTATACTGCTACCGGTTGCCCAACACTATTTTGGAGTGTGGAATCTAGGGCTTCCCTGAGGTTTTCGCCCGAGCCCGCTTAAAGGCAGGTTGGATTTGGCTGCTCAGGACCAAGGTCATGAAACCAAGGAGAATCAGACGAGAGGTGCACTAGCAAAATAAAGAACAAAACCAGTTACCTGATAGTAGGACAAAGGGAGTAACAATCTAGCCAGGGTTGTACCAGGAGAGTAGATAGAACCCAAAAATGAGTAACAGACCATAGTCGTATTCCAAGACTGAAGTCAATGCCAAGAAGTCAATGCCAATTTCAAGTCAGAAGCCAAAGGGGGTAAACCAGAATAAATAACCAGCTGTCAGAACCAGAAGATCAGTATGACAAGTCAGAGTAAGAGCCCAACTGCACAAAACAATCACAGGCACAGACTGAAGTTCTGCAGGGTTAGATACCCCACCTTGAATGATGAGGCAGATCTGTGTCTGTGCCTAAAAGTTCTGACTGACTTTGCAGACTCAGCCAGAGATGTTTGTCTAGTAGTCATAGAAACCTTAAGACAGTGACTGCAGACAGGAGCTAGTATACTAAGACTCCTAAATACACAAATACTTGATTTTGTTTGTTTATAATTACAGCCATATTTTTTATATTAATTCTAGGACTCGAATCTTGTATACCCTGTTGTCCTCAAGATGGATCCTAATGGTTTTTTCCTGCACTGGGTGGATCAAAACAAGGTAATACAGTTTATTTTCTGGTATTGGTAATGTGGCAAAGGTTTTTTGTGTACCTGTATCTATGTGTGATGTAACTCATTGATGAACAATGGAAGATTAATCCTCATGCACACTAGACTTTTTGGTTAGGTTCTTCACTTTGCGTTCATCTGAACGGGTATTATAGAAGGTTGTCTCACCAAACCTCTATTAGCCAGAAGAGGAAACCACTAACAAAGAAGCACTCTCAGGTGGACCCAGTCATTCTGGTATTCATTAGTGGCCTCCAGGGCATGCAGCTGAACACCCCAGGTCCTGCTCCTGGCATGCCAACAAATACTAGGGGATACCACAGCCAGCCGGACATCTCCTCTACAGGGACATAGTATTACATTCTGGCCATTCTTGTAATGTACCTAAGCCAGAACATGAGCTGCTTCGACACAGTAACTGATTGGTTCTGTCTCATAGAGAGGGAATCCTGAGGAGAAGACCACCCTCTATGATGTCCATATGACCTAATAAGCTATATGGACACTGTCTTCAGGAGACAACCTCTTTAAATCTTTGGCTGTGTATTTACATGACCAGCTTTCATTACAACTGTATATGACTTCATTTCAATAGCTAGAATGTATTACTATATTGTATGGCCAGATGCATCTTATGGGTTGCAACGATCATCTGATCGCCAAGTCAATTTCATATTAAAAAAAAGTTTTGTTTGATTAGATAATCCTTTAAAAAACCAAGACAACAGAATGAGAGTCTGTTGTCTAGATCAGTTGCCATTGGATACGACCACAAATACAGAAACTTTCTATGGTCTGGGACTTGTTAGGAACCCAGCCATAATTTTCTTATTGTAGCTGGGTTATCAGGCAGGGACACTGCATGTATCAGAAGATATTCCAGCCACAATAAGGACTGATTTTCTGACCTTAGAAAGGTCCTGCATTCATGGTCGTATCCAATGGCAACCAATCTAGACAACAGGCTGTCACCACAAGATGTTTAGAGAAAATCTTTAAAACTCTGCAAAATTTTTAATTACTTATAATTGCAAAAATGTTTAACTTTTAATTATCTACAAATTTCTAAATGGTTATGTTGGTGGGAATACCCCTTTAAGTATTGCAAACTTGTCATTTTCTTTTAATTTCTTTGTGCCATTTGATGATTGTAGTAACTATTAATTTGGGACATTGGAAACAATATTGGATGTACTCTTAGGTAGATTTCTGTTTTATTTTATTTAGTGTTTTATACTATTCATTTTACAATTTTATATAATTTTTTTGCCTTTTTTTACAATTTTATAGAATTTTTTTTACCTTTTTTTACTAAATATGTTTCTTTATTTTTTACATTTTTATTGTTTTTTTATTTTTTTAGCTTATTTTCACTATAGGGAAATGTATGGATTTACATATAGTACATTGTTAGAATATAGCACATACTTATTTATGTCCAGTAGGCTGCATCCAAAAATAGAACAACCTTAGCATAAGAAGAAGAGAAATATTCTCTGTAAAAACATTTTTGGGAATGTTAACTCACCCATTGCCATTGTAGTTGAAAAAAATAAGTAAAGGATATGGGATTAACCTGGTCACTTACGGATACATACGGATACAATGTTTTTGTGTCTTATTCTCAATACTGTGCCTCTATCCAGTTGTTTTGATATGGATTTACATAAGTAGAAATGCAGAATATCTACAATCTAATATCTACTTATCTACTCTGTTGCCTTGGTAAATATAATATGCGAGGTCACATTTTTCCCCTTTTTTTCCTTTCAAAAGTCCGAAGGTTTTCCTGTTTTTTGTCTTATAATGATTTCTTGCGGGTTTGTATATTGTAGCTCAAATTGTGACTTAGTCTTACCATACATGGGCAAATCCTAGGCTGTGTGGACATCAGGGTAACAAGCCTGTGTGGGGGGATATAATGAGCTGTACTTGTTACGGTACTAGAAATGTTTGCTACTGTATAGGAAGATATTGTATCTTGCTGAAAACTGATGTGATGACAAAGATGGTAAGATCAATCAGATCTTAATAGTGAAGCATGGCTGAAAGAGCGGAACAGATGTCCTATTGCTTATCAGTGTTACAGGGACATCTACCGATACAATGCTTAATGGCGTATTCCAATTATAGAACGTACCAGATATCACATCAGTGGTGGTCCAAGAGCTGGACCTGACAGCCGTTTTTAGGTTTTTCTAACTCCTAAAACATAATATAATGTCCTTAAAAAAACGCACACAGCCATTAATCACTTTTGCGTGAATGTAGTTTAAGGTGGCTGTAGACACGGGTATTCCAATCTCAACATTGAAAGGCTGTGACAAGAATATCCATTAAATTTGTCAATTTTCCCCTTCCCCCTGGTGTACATTGCCACACACTGCTTTAGTACGTACTGATGCTGCTGTAATCACAGAGCTTTATTTACCTTAGTATGCATGATGTTAGAAATCTATACATACAAGTAATAGCAAACCGGGCCTAAAAGGCCCGGGTTATGCATAATAGAGTTAACTAGTAAGTTTCCTCTATATAAAGTTATCATTTTATGCATTCCTAGAGATACAGGGGGCTATTTATCAATTGCACATTTGTTTGTGCCTTTTTCTAACTTGCATCTATGTTTGTCTTGAAAATACAGTACCTGCACATAATATACTTAAATTGTGCACTTGCTTCATAAATTTTGCACAAAATTCACCTAATGAAACTTGTTGTTTCTTCACCCTTGTACTGGAGTGCAGTTGAGCTTTTTTTTTTTTTTTTTTTTTTTAAAAGGGCCATTTCATAAATGCAGTGTGAAAAGTTACACAAGATAAATCATGCCCACTTTCCAGGACAAGAAAGCAAAGTAACGAGCCTGGTGTAAAAGCCTTCAAAATAGGCGTAACCACTTGGTAAATCTTGTGCACACAATATAAAACTTAATTAGAGTTAGTGAAAAATAGGAACAAGTGGCTTGATGAATGTCTCCCCAATATGTACAGTGTCTACAGGCCTACAAAATCACATTAAAGTTCTCCCTCCTCCTGCCTACCATGTTGGTACACTCCTACACACTGCATGAAAAAGTGCTGATGCTGCTGTAATCACAGGACTTTCTTATCTAACATGTTCACACAATACATTCAATATGTCATCTATTGTTTGGGTCAGGCTTTTAAGTTATTCTAGGTATACCTACTGTATCAAAACAGGTAGGAAGTAAAGAGCTGCATAATTCATGTCTGATCTTTCTCAGCCCGATGTTGAAAAGAAAGACAAAAAAACAGCACAGAGTACTTATTTTTTAATTCTGTATGAGAAACTTGAATTTAGATTTTGAGGTGAATATCCTAAGAGGTTTTTAAGTGGATCAGTGCATGTCCCAATGGACATCAATGCATGTTCCAATAAAAGAAAACACAGCTTTGGCTCCTCGCTCAGCATTCTATTTATACCATCTCATTCTATTTTCCTTACTGAGCCCCATTTAGTATAAATATATACAGTAGGACATTCAGTGAATCTGAGAAACCTTCTGTAACTTGCATAATATCTCGTTCTTTAGTGACTTCAGTTTTATTCTCGGTGCCACCAAATGACTTGTGTAATCTTTGTTTTTTATTTGGTTTATCAAATGTGACATTTAATTCATTTTCCTTACTCACCGAATCTGAGTTTTTCATCATATTAATTCTGTTTGCTCTTCTACTGGCCTTTGAAATCTTGTAATTTATTCATTATGTCTCCTTTTCATTCTGAGAGCTTCATGATTTCTGTGTTCCCGGTGATTAATTACTATGGTGTAAGCAAAGTTCTAGTTTCCTATGCATTGTATGAGACAGAGTTGACGCTATATTATCTATATCATATTTTCTTCTCATATAGTTTTTTTTGTACAACTGGTTAACAAATCACATGTAAAGGGGTTGTCCAGATTCAGCAAAATAAATGTTATTGTTTGTATAATGAAAGTTGTAAAATGTTCCAATATACTTTCGGTTTATTTTTGGTGGATAAGAATCATTCCATGGTCATGTGATATACAGTCCATGTTCATGTGATATACGGTCCATGGTTATGTGATATACAGTCCATGGTCATGTGATATACAGTCCATGGTCATGTGATATATGGTCCATGGTCATGTGTTATACGGTCCATGGTCATGTGATGGACAGTCCATGGTCATGTGATGTACAGTCCATGGTCATGTGATGTTCAGTCCATGGTCATGTGATATACAGTCCATGGTCATGTGATGTTCAGTCCATGGTCATATGATATACAGTCCATGGTCATGTGATGCTCAGTCCATGGTCATGTGATATACAGTCCATGGTCATGTGATGTTCAGTCCATGGTCATGTGATAAACAGTCCATGGTCATGTGATATCCAGTCCATGGTCATGTGATATACAGTCCATGGTCATGTGATATACAGTCCATGGTCATGTGATAAACAGTCCATGGTCATGTGATATACAGGCCATGGTGATGTGATGGACACACAGGTGCACGGCTCGTTACCAGGCAGATGTCTGATTACTGTACTGTTACTGTAATGAGCTGTGACCCTGTGTGTCCATCACATGACCATGGATTGCCCATCACATGACCATGGACTGTATGTCACATGACCATGGACTTCCCATCACATGACCATGGACTGATTTTTATCCACTGGAAGTAAGCAGAATGAATGACAGCAAAGCAGAGATCTAAAAAAACTGTGAGGAATTGATATAGAAATTATATTGGAAAACTGTAGAACTTTACATTCTATAAATAATAACATTTATTTGCTGAATCTAGACAGTCCCTTTAAATGCACCCAGAACTATTTCATGGAAGATGGTAGGCCTATCCTATTCCTTTCTAATTAATAGTCTACTTTTCTTGCACAATAGAATTAGTTTTGTTATGTCTTGAATGCCTCTTGAAGTATTGCACATTTTGTTTGTTTTGTTTATTATAGCCAAATCCTCTATTACTTTTCTTCTTTTACCAAGTAAACAAAATGTGTTATTTATTATGTAGTTTAGGGTTTAGTTTATGGAAAATGACTTAATTTCCTAACCAAAAATATGCACCATCAGATGTGCCACCATGTACAAGAAATCCGCAAAATATAGGTGCCTTATCAAATGGGGTGGCCTCTTTGCATTTTCATTCATTGTTTATTAGCATTGACCCCTAACCAGTGTCCTAATAACAATAAAATATGGAAAGACATGGATATTAATATACAAATATGCACCACCAGATGCGCCACCATGCACCAAAAATGCTCCAAAATTTTGCCACTTTTTTTGTCAGAAAGTTTCCCCATGAACATAACCATATTTGAATCATTTTCCACTGCGGTTTTTCCCACAGCACTTTTTCACTGTGTCCCATTTCGTGGGGCCTTAGCCTTAAGGTTATGCACATGTAGCATATTTATTGCAGAAATTTTAGCAATTGTCCCATTCATCTGAATAGGGCATGTAACAGTCCATGTGCTTGCTGCAGAAACAATCCTATTCGGATGTATGGAATGGATTTTTTTAGTTGCAGTTAAGAACGGATAACACTTAGAAAAGTGAACCAGCCTGATTGGTCACTATGGGCAGTTATTAGAAATAGATTAGTAGTGCCATTGTGTCACACAAGTATCATGGCTTCCACAGAGTCATGACAGCTATGACAGATCCATTTTTGAAGTAATCCTGGCGTATCCCATTGACTTATAATGAGGTCCATCAGGTTTCTGCCAGGCTGCAGGCTGGACTAATCTCGCTATAGAAATACTGAAACCCTGCTATAGAGGAAAATAGAGTAGTGTGAATATATATATATATATATATATATATATATATATATATATATTCAACATATTTTTTTATTTATATAATTTTGATATATATACAGTATATAGAGAGAGAGAGAGAGAGAGAGAGCGAGCGAGAGAGATATCATTGGGTTATATAGACCCTCGCCATAGCAGCAATATCTGAACCATCGACTGGGAATTGTTGTTCATTACCACCGTAGCTAGAGACAAAGATTGTGTAATCATAACCTACAGGAAGGCAAGACAAAAATGTAAGAATTTGCCAAGAGACTTAGACAGGAAAAAGAAACATCCGCGCTGACTCCAGGCAGACATCAGGTTTCTCCTTGGCTGACTCCTGTGACCTGTAATTCCCGTCCAACGTTCATTACACATTTCCATTTACTACATTATATTGTAATGTGTATTATACAGTGCACTCTACATGTATACTCCTTACTCCATGTTCATCACTCCCTTCATTATTACTTCTTCAGATAAATGGTTGGTTGGGGAAAAACTAGTAACAAAAAATATTAAAGCAAAAAAACATGAAACACTGCCTGTCTTCACTTAAAGGGAGTCTGCCACCAGAATCCAACATATCAATCCAGCCCTGCAGATAGATAGGGTTACCAGAATGAAACAATGTGTTCCCCGTGTGGATCGCTGCCTCTGTTAACAAAATATCTGTGGTTTTGTCAATATGCAAATGAGCTCTTTGAAGCAAAAAGGACATTGCCATTGCTCCAAACAGGTAAGCGGCAATGTCTTCGTTACTCCAAAGAGCTAATTTACATATTGATAAAACAGCAATATATTGTCAGCTGAGGCACCAATTCATAAGGTGACCCTAATCCACTGTATCTTTCGTGCTGATTTGATATTCTGGGTTCTGATGACAGACTCCCTTTAAGGTTTCTATAATTGATAAATAAGATTAGATAAATCTTAGAAGTCTCTTGCCAGAGTGATACATCTGGCAAAAATTAAATTTACTGCCCTAGCCTGGTATCTAAATGCCCTATTCAAGGTGCCGTAGAGTGGATTGTTGTTGCCCCCTGGTGATTAGCCCCCCAGGACACATGCAGCCAGTCTCCCCCTAAATTTTGATGAAAATCACCCCCCTCCTGTATATAGACTAAATAAGCCCTATTGGTAACAATCCCTGGTAGTACAGCTCATTCTCTTTATTACTTTAGTCATTCAGCTCAGCGAGGTCTTCACATGAACGTACGGTATATCATCTGACTCGTATCTAAAACAAATGGACAATTCTTCATTCATGTGAATGTTCTCGGAAGAGACAGAATGGAAGACCATTGGAGACATAAAAGTTCTGTAACCTTGACCGATCCCAAAAATATGGGTGTGCTGTCCAATGGGGATGGCCTCTTTGCATTCCCTTGGTCCGTCTATTAGTACTGCCCCCTAGCCCCCAGTACCCTATTAGAAATAAAAGAAATACAAGTAAAATAAATACCAAAAAATATTTAGGTAAATGGAAAAACATAGATATTAATAGAAAGAAAAATATATACAGTATATAAACTTGATATTTTTCTCAGTTGTACAAACGGCAGAGGTTCTGGTAGTCACCCAAGCCACCCTGCTTTGTGTTTTCTTGTGACCTATTAGATGGACTATATTTAATCATGGCAAACATTACTATGTCGATCATCTAGAGTTATATTTGTAAAGATCGTTTCTAAAATCCACAGCCAATGTTATTTGCCTCCTGATGTTGGAGTCTTATGAACTGAAAACTTCAATTCAGTCCCTTTACTTTGTGTTCTTTTACTGTTTTCTTAGTTTGGTTACCATGGAAACTGTTCAACAGCTACATCCTAATTCACTGCAAACCTATTAGAACAACTACCTACACTGTGAAGTATGAAAGCTGCTGCAGAATGGGCCTCTAAATACCCACAATCTTCCTTCTGCTACAATATTGTATTTCTCTATCAATATGTGTTTGCCTTGCTATAGGGTGTTAATGAAAAGTAGAATACGGCTACATTGTATGCAGATATTGTACCAACTATGATACATTTCATACTGTCATAAATGTATAACGCCACTATATCACTTTAGATGGCACCAAAGGAAAAAAAATACAGGCCATTATATGACATGAATGCAACAATAATAAGTATTATATTGATACAATTATGTTTTATATTTGGTATAATTTTTATATTCAGTATTATAACTGTATCCACTAAAAACCTAAAGATTACTATTTATCGTCTGCAGGCACTATATCGAATTGTTAGTTATCCCCGAGTCAGCAGAGACTAGCTGATATGTTGTTTCCCATATGATTCCCTATCTATTTGTAGCTCACCCTTAGCAGCAGTATTTAATAAAGCAGTACTGAGCAGTGTCGCTGTGACTCCTCAACTACGGTAAGACAGAACACTTACCAGATGCAGCAGCATTTCAGTGTGTGGGTCTCTCTCTTGTTGCAGCTGCTCCCTCCTGCTCCTCCTTCTCTCCATAGACTTCTATGGGCAGCTGCTGTAACCTGATCGCTCAGTGAAGCTGAAAATCTGTTTCATCTATGTATCTCAGTGAATTAAAGGGATTATCCAAGACTATTATATTGATTTCCGTGTCTCCTCTACTTACCGTTCACAGCATCGTACATTGTATCGTGGCTGTGCTTGATATTACGGCTCAGCCCTATTCATCTAAATGGGACTGAGCCGCAGCATGGCCATGCGCCCAGTGAATGTGATGCCACTGCCTGAGAAGAACGATGTGGAGCTCAATAGATTATTCTTACATAACAAAGATGATCAGTGCAGGAGGCAGGGAAGACAAGTGGGGAAAGAGGCATTTTTCTGTAATGTGATAAATTAGGATGTGTTTTCATTTCCTTCAGGAATTTCGATTTTTCTCTTTTGTTATAGGAACAGAAAATCAGAAAACGTGATGGGAACAAATCTATCATATTATGGGCACAAATGGATTCTGATGGACCTCATTGACTACAGTATAATGGGGTCTGCCGGGTATCCCTTATAATGTCCGGGCGAAACAGTCCTGTATCCAGGAATTTTTGTCTGTGATTTTTGGCAGAATGTGCAATGGAGGCTCCTAATGGATCCTCTTACACAGATGGGAGCATAGCCTTACAAAGTTTCTTATCTTGAATATTGATGTATGCAAATGTATTAATTGAAATGGATTTATTTGTTCTCGCTCCCACATGACTCTTGTGTTTCTTAGCTCCCACTTGCATAGTAAGTTTTTTTTTTTTTTGGCTCTCATTTGCACATAAATTTTTTTATTTTGCAAAGAAAAGGAACACCCTATTGTTACAGTGTAGCCCTTTTTAATGGCATTGAATTGAAATTTGGGAGATAAAAGGAATCACAAAAATGACTCGAGGTCATTCACATTATTGGAATTTGGCTATTGAAAAATCAGTGATAAATGGGTTTCTCCAAATTTTCAGCGGAGCTAATTTTGAATCATTCGCTCATAACTGATTATATTATACACTGTAAAAAAAAAGCTATTATTCATGACACATCTATTATTCATGACAAGCCTGACAGATTATGTCTAATTATTGTCTGATTATGTTTGTATGGTACAACCTGTTACAGAATTGTAAAATACGCATTGAATGTTTTCACTGAATTGCAGAAGAAAAATTAATTGGTAGTTATGTTGTTATTTGTTATTATAGTCCTTTTGGCCTACTCCATAGAGCTGTTAAAATTTTCATTACACCCCAGGACAATTCTAATACATATTTCAGAAATCCCAGCTGGAAAAATATTGTAGTACAACACGGTTCCATATTCTAGCCAAAATATAATACCTAGTGGCATATGGCCTTAAGATTAATCCCAAAAATAATATCCAGTGGCATATGGTTGAAATGCATCCAAATATTTTATCCATCAGTGTATGGCGGTATAAATACAACCAAACTGAAAAAGTCCCTAAGAAACACACAAGTAAAAATATACAGTCGTTTTAAGAGGCTTAATTTTTCACATAAAAACTAGATTCTGTAGGCTAAAAATATTTTTCAATTTATTAAACTAATTTCAGCTTTTTTATTTGCAGATAGACTATTTTATAGGTAACTCTTCAGTTCAATTTTTATTTAATTTTTTTATTGAATAATTTTTTTTATTTCTATTTAAACCCAAGTACAGTTGGAGCAGAAGCTAGTTACTTCCTTCCTTGCTATTGTCACTACAAAACTATACGATACAGCACTTTTCCAAGCCAATTGAATGGATTTTCCCATAAAATTACCAATCTAAGGATAGTCAGTAATTTTCTGATCCCTCATCTAATCCACTATTAAAAAAAACATACAGGTGCATGTCAATAAATTAGAATATCTTTGAAACATTCATTCATTTCAGTAATTCAGTAATACAATCCATAATCAGCGTCTTCCATGATTGTGTGTCCTACTGAACCAGACTGAGGGACCATTTAAAGGCTTAGATAGAACACTCTGTGTGTAAAGAATCTAGAAAATATAGGAGGTCACTTTTTTAATTTAATTACTGAAAGAAATAAATGTTTCAAAGATATTCTAATTTATTGAGATGCACCTGCAGGTCCACAGTTCCACCGTTTCAATGGAATGACGTGTGCATACATGCTGCCTCCCTAAAGTCTTTGGGACTGACGAAGATAGCTAAGTATTGTACTAAGCTGTCTCAGCCAGTGCCATAGAGATTGAATGGAGCTGCAGCTCTCTATTCCAATGGGATACGTGGATCGTCCTTTTTGTGATCTGTGAGGGTCTCCCCACGTCATCAGACACTTATTTATACCGAGGATAGGGGATAAATTTCTATTTACTGGCCACTCTTCCCCTTCCTCCTCTAGTAATGCAGAGAGAGCGAGAGAGAGACTGTTTTCTGGAATGCCCATGCTGCTGTGATCACATGACTTTATTAACAACCATGTTTCATTTTCAGATACCTCTCTCTTGAAGGATGACAGTGATGTTTGTCTCCTCTTAGACTACTCCATATTGAAATAATTGCAGTGTGCAGTATACAAGTTAAATAAAGAGAATAGATGATTCATTGTTTCATTCTAGATTAGAAACTTCAATTAATACAGCGAGTATATCCCATATTAGTGGATGTCTGGAGGTATGCCTGAAATATATACACATTACAGTAAGCTGTTCACCATATTTTAGGTATTATAGTATATAAACTACAGGTTTATACTTTACTTTATGAAAGTAGAACTTTTTTAAGATAAATGAATACCTGAAATACTTAGACTTTCTAAATATACATTATATAAAACACCTTAAATTAAAACTAACCTAGTTTTGTTCCTTTTGATTTCTGGTCTAAATATGTCATCCAAAGCACCATACAAAATGCCATGCATTAATATTTATAAAGCTCCTATAAGGGCAGGCAAAACCATTCTAGACCTGACCTAGAAATAGAAAATCTGTTCCTGGAGTGATCCTTGAAATAACATGGATCTGCACAAGTATAGTAACCATTGCTTAAAAATAATAGAGTAAATTGGGATGTAAAAGACAACATGTGCTGCAGTCTTTGTGGCTGATTTGCAATTACATGGAGGACCCTTGGTGGCCTTAATTACTGGCAAACATTTACATATGGCCCGTTCTCATCCCGACATCTGCTATATGAACTAATATGTCGTCGCTTCATTCATAATATTGATACATATCGGACAGATTCTTAATCCATTTATGAAAGTTGTTGTGCATCCTTTAGCAACCAACCCAATATATAGCAGGTTTGATAGACATGACATCTAAAATTTGATATGCAGCAATTTAGAGTTGAAAACTCAGATTCCAAGATGAGATATATAGGATTGCAAAAGTGCATTGGGAAGCATGGTGGCTCAGTGGTTAGCACTGTAGCCTTGTAGCACTGGAGTCCTGGGTTTGTATGTTCTCCACTCTGGTTTCCTCCCACACCCCAAAAGACATAATAGGGAATGTAGATTGTGAGATCTATATGGGACAGTGACTGACATATATCTGTCATATTCTATTTGCGTTTGATACTATTTTTGCTAAAACTGCTTCCTTTATGAGCAGTTTGGCACAGAGCGTTAAAGGGGACCTTCTGCCACCTTCACCATCTTCAACTCTTTGCATCCTTCAGTAGACGTACTCTGCTATTTTTGGTGCAGCTGGAATTTTTCTCTAGCCTCCACTGTTCCTGAACAGGTGTTGCTGTTAGTTTCAGTACCCAATATTGTAGGATCTGTACTGTCAGGTGGGTGGTCCTTGGCAGGAGCACACAGTCCATGACCGCCCACCTGGCAATAGCAAGCCTAATTACCATATTGGGTGCTAAAGATAACAACACCAGTTGCTCAGGAACGGTGTGGCAGAATTAGTGGAGCTGCACCTATTTATGGATACCAAAAGTTGGAGTTGGTGGAGATTGTAAAAGGTCTCCTTTAAGGTGCATTTCCATTTTTCACATTTTGGAGAGGGCTAAATGCTTATTTAAAGTTTACAATATTGTAAAGTATAAAAATGCATATATATATATATATATATATATATATACAGTACAGACCAAAAGTTTGGACACACCTTCTCATTCCAAGAGTTTTCTGTATTTTCATGACTATAAAAATTGTAGATTCACACTGAAGGCATCAAAACTATGAATTAACACATGTGGAATTATATACTTAACAAAAAAGTGTGAAACAACTGAAAATATGTCTTATATTCTAGGTTCTTCAAAGTAGCCACCTTTTGCTTTGATTACTGCTTTGCACACTCTTGTATAGTCATGAAAATACAGAAAACTCTTGGAATGAGAAGGTGTGTCCAAACTTTTGGTCTGTACTGTATATATATACAGTGACATTTCTTGCGGTGTTTAAGTGATTTTTACGGTTAGTTTTTACTCAGTATCCTCTAAAGTGCAGTATGCTGTTTTTCAGATGTTTTGTCCATAGGCATCTTAACAGAACTTCAAAGATATGCCTCTGTCTTTGGGAAATCATTGCAGTCTCCTCTCTTATTTGTCAGGATACTTCAGACTGTAGCCAGGATCCTCCACAGACTTTGATCCAGCCCTGACCACCAATAAAACACGGTTCCTATAAAAGACCCATTCATATTGGCTGTTAGTAAAACATCTCCGCACTTACACAGAAATAAATGTGGCCAAAAATAAATTTGCACATGTAATTTTTGTTTTTATGGCAGATAAACAGTTCTACAACTACATTTGTACATACAATTATATAATAGTGTAATAAAACATCACAAAAACATCATGGACAGGGCATAGTGGAGATTTACAAAATCAAGCAAAATCCTCTAAACCACAATTGTCACTACTGAAAAAAATGTCACCTCTGTGTGTGGGCCCTAAATCTCCAAATGCAAGAGACCAAAATACATTGATATAACATAAAGGTTTGAGCCTGTAGATTGTGCTGACACTGCTTCAACGTCAGGAGATATCACTGGCCATATACATTACATAGTCAGTTTGGTTAACTAAAGACTTGTATCCATCAAGTTCAACCTAGGGCTGGGATAACTGCAACAAACCCTTTCAATCCAAAAATTACATTGTTAGTCAAACCCAATGATGTCAGCCAGTCAACCAACCACCTATATATGGGGCCCCCTAACTATCCCTCAATGGCAGGGGGCTGGAATAAAAAAAAGGCATGTTGGATTTCAATATTCCATATCTTTTTTTTTTCTGTGGGAATAATATACCATGAGAGGAGTTTGGGCTGTGGTTTACTCCTCTCTTTTCATTGAATACATGTGCATACTCAGCCAAGCCAAGCATTCAGACATATGGGGTAGTCAAGAAGAAGAATAGATGTTGGCCAAATAGGCTGTTTTGCCAGGAGTTCATGGCCACCTTCGAGGGAATCTCTCACCAGAATCCATCAACCCTGCCCGCAGATAGATAGGTTAGGGTCATCTGAATCAAATAGTGTTTTCTCCTTGTGAATCGCTGCCTCCGAGATGTCGCTATATTTGTCAATATGCAAATAAGCTTTTTGGAGGGTATTGTTGCTTACTTCTATGAAGCAATGACAATGCCCTTGTTGTTCTAAAGAGCTCATTTGCATTTTGGCACAAATGGCAATATTGTACAATAATACAACAAAGGCAGCGATTCACAAGGGGAGAACACCATTTGAGTCAGGTGACCCTAACCTATCTATCTGTAGGGTTGGGGTGATATGCTGGGTCTGGTGACACTAACCTATCTATCTGTGGGGCTGGGGTGATATGCTGGGTCTGGTGACACTAACCTATCTATCTGCAGGACTGGGGTGATATGTTGGTTCTGGTGACAATAACCTATCTATCTGCAGGGCTGAGGGGATATGCTGGTTCTGGTGACACTAGCCTATCTATCTGCAGGGCTGGGGTGATATGCTGGTTCTGGTGACACTAACCTATCTATCTGCAGGGCTGGGGTGATATGCTGGTTCTGGTGACACTAACCTATCTATCTGCAGGGCTGGGAGGATATGCTGGTTCTGGTGACACTAGCCTATCTATCTGCAGGGCTGGGGTGATATGCTGGTTCTGGTGACACTAACCTATCTGCAGGGCTGGGGTGATATGCTGGTTCTGGTGACAATAACCTATCTATCTGCAAGGCTGAGGGGATATGCTGGTTCTGGTGACACTAGCCTATCTATCTGCAGGGCTGGGGTGATATGCTGATTCTGGTGACACTAACCTATCTATCTGCAGGGCTGGGAGGATATGCTGGTTCTGGTGACACTAGCCTATCTATCTGCAGGGCTGGGGTGATATGCTGGTTCTGGTGACACTAACCTATCTGCAGGGCTGGGGTGATATGCTGGTTCTGGTGACAATAACCTATCTATCTGCTGGGCTGATATCCTGATTCTGGTGACACTAACCTATCTATATGCATGGCTGGGGTGATATGCTGGTTCTGGTGACACTAACCTATCTATCTGCAGGGATGGGGTGATATGCTGGTTCTGGTGACACTAACCTATCTATCTGCAGGGCTGGGGTGATATGCTGGTTCTGGTGACAGACTCCCTTTAAGGGCAGCACTGGTCAGTATTACATTGAAAGATAACATTTCTATCATAAAACAGGAGGCAGGTATCTCAGATCACACCATTGACCAAAGGTCGAGACACAGCTCTGCTTCTCCTCCCCCTCGCTGCTCGGTGACCTCTTCACATGTCACATATTATACTCACAAGCCACATGAGTCAATATGTTGCTTTCTAACTTTGCTTTCTATGTCCAGGTGCTTGCTGTAAAGCAAATCCTTAGATCTGCAGTTATAGCAACAAGATGTAAAAAATATAAATTTGTAAAAAAAAAAAATATATATATACTGTATATATACTGTATATGTATAGGAAAAACATTCCTTTTGATGAAATAAGGATTATCATATTGCGAAAAGCCCTGTAAAAGTCACAGCTATTCTTCCAGTAAAGAGCTATATCTGGTTCTCGGGGAAGAAGATGTGTCCTGTAACATGTAATCATTTTAGCACAATGACTGAGGCGGCTGCACCGTATAATATAACATACATAAGATTGCACATAGCATGTACTTATAGGTTAATGCATCTGCTCATAGATTTCCTTTCAACACTTGTAGCGGATAATTTACGGTGAGTTTGGTTCAGTCATATGTCATTCCCTGGATTGTAAAATGTTCTACATGTGGGACTGCAGATTACAAGATGACATGGTTATCCAAAAGCATTAATGCACATGTCTTCACTTGGCAAGTAAAGAAATCAGCAATGTGTCAGCTCTTCACAAGCGTTTGCCGCTGTTTTTATCTCTGTAGGAATAATATAAAGGTATATGATTTTATGTTATCTGTAGGGCTTTGTTCACATCGTGTGCTATTGTATTTTCCATCAAAACAGTGGACACCACACTGGAACCCAATACACCCCATTGTAAGTCATTAGAGTCAATCAGTGGGGAGCTTATGTAGATTTCACTAGTATGGGGCATTTCAGGCATGGCTGTGGAGTCGATTGACCTAAACACAGACTCCGACTCCTCTATTTTTCTACACCCTGACTCCGACTTCAATACTTTCATGGCTGACAGCCTTGGTTGATCAGAAGCACAAAAAAGCAAGTTCCTATAAAAGTAAGTATGTAACAATCTGTACATCTAATTAGTTATACACCATTAATAATTGTATCGTTAAAAATAATTTTATTTTGAAGCCGGAGTCAGTAACTTTTTTCTGACTCCACGACTCTTACTCCGTGGCCCTAGACAATTGTGGGAGATTCTAGGGCCACGTTGTAGGACTTTTGTTGCATGATACATAATTGTCAGGGGTATAACCAGGGGTGTAGCTACCGGGGGTGCAGCAGTCACTACCAGGCCTTGGACCTTGAAGGGGGGGGGGGTCCCAAAAACTCCTCTGCAATGTAAAATATTTCTCTACTTTAAATGGCACAATATCATACAGTTTGTAGGAATCAATGGGGATGGGGTAATACTAGCGTAGCTCTTTGGATTTCCAGTGCAGATTGATCTATGCCACTAATGCCATGTATTTCTGACCACCCCATTGGTATCCAGATGTCCTTACACATGTGTTTGTGGTTAATCGAGGAATATATGTGTCCTTGTGTTTATAAGACATTGTAGGTTCTACAGACGTGCACATTACAGTTGATCTAATGTCTGCAGAGCAAATATCATATCCTATCTGTACCTGGTCAAGAATGAGCGCTCATTGTTTTATTGTATATTGACTCATTATACTCTTAAGCAAACACCACAGGGCAGATGCCCAGTAGCAAATGGTTTGTCGTCATCCCAAAGTCATCAAACAATAAAGATAAACCTAATGGCAATGTTTTATCTTTATTTGCTAGGGGTAGATTTAAAAAGAAAGTATCACCAATTTTTTTTTAATTTAAATTAGTGAAATATTTTGTCATCTAAATTCTGATTGTAGATTTTTTAATCCTTTTTTGATTATGATTATGGGGGCTGCCGTCTTGTCTGAGCATCTGCCATGTTAGTGAAATGCTTACAGTAGTATCATGGCCATAGGCAGCTAAAGTATGAAACCGGCTCATAAAGGTCTATGGGAGAGTTTTTAGGCATGCTCTGTGCAGGGACGGGTGGTAGATAAGCTGTGACATCATCTATTGTCAGTAATGAATGCAAAGACAAGTCAGTGGTGTTATCTATAAAGGTGTTGTCTTCTATTGTAATCCTATTTATGATGTAAATGAGGCAACTGCTGCAAAGAAAACACCCAAAGATCAGTATATATCATAAAAACTTTAAAAAGTAGTTATTTTTTGGTGATACATTCACTTTAGCAGTTACATATTGCTCTTCCTTATTGAAAGAACCTTTTCTGGGGATAGAGCATTGAGCGTGCTCAGTGCCACACCACTGGTGGAGACTGCCAAGTAATTGCTCCGCTATCACGCATAGCTCAGCATTGAGACCACCATCAATCCTGGACAAGTATCCAACACCTTTGGGTGTGAAACAACCCCATATCATCAGGCTTCCTCCACCAAACGTGACAGTTCCTTCAATTTCTCAATCCATTAGCCTCCTTTCCTTTGTTTCTTCCAGAGCCATTTGCACCCATCACAGCCCAGTCTATTGTCTTTCATCTAATTCCACTTCCCCTTTAAATTGTCACCGATTCTAGCTAAGCCGAAAAATGCTTATAAAAAGAAAGGTATTGGACAGTTGTGAACAGATTTTTCTTATCAGCTCATCTTAAGCTCACATACATTTCCAAGAAAGCAAAATAATGTCTTTCAGATTTTAATTGTCAGCTGGTCTGGTGTGTGCGATAAAGGCCGAGGTAAAGCTCTCAGTAATGGCTTTGCAGTGTCCACGACTCGCCATCTCCATCTAGTAGTCTCATTCTCTCATAGCTGGCTTTTAGATACAGTATATCTATACATATATATATGCATATATATTTATATGACTATTCTATGGACACTGGGCTGGGCACCCTTTTTGGGTAACTCGGGTAAGGTAAATTTTGGTTTTATAAAACTTTAATTTGGCTGGAAGTAAAAGGGTTGGAAGTGGTGTAAAATAATTAAATGTGTTATAGTCACCTTATCGATCCCCTGCAATGCCCATTCCAACACTTCCCAGGTGTCTACTTCCTACTCAGGCATTGACTGGCTGAGATGGATTACCGCCAGGGCTATGGAGTAGGTAGGGCAAACCTTCAACTTTGCTTCGACACCTTCCTAAATGGCCGACAGCCAATAAAGCTCCTGTAATTCACAATATTAATAATTGTGTATTATCATTTTAAAAAATCATTATTTTATTTTGAAGCCGGACTTGGTAACTTTTTCCTGACTCCGGCTCTACAGTACAGTCCTGATTGGCTGACTGGTCATTTCCTGTGTGTAGGAAGGAGCAGGAAGTAGAGACTGGCAGGGGACCAGACAGTGCCAGAACAGGACAGGGGTCGTGGATCGGTAAGATGAGTATGACTATAATTTTACACCCCTTTTAGCCATTTTAAAAAAAAATTTAATTGGGCAAACAACCCCTTTAAAGGCCTATTCATTACATGTCATGTAATGTCATGTCTTACAAGCAGTAACATGAAAACTTATTTCACAGCTACCATATTCACTCGTACATTGTAATATTGCACAGTGGATATGTGGGAAATGGGGTACAGAGTGGCAGTCGACTCCGAAAGACTTAAAATAAATTCGGGTGCACGATCACTAGGGAACTGACCAACTCCCAAGTGGAAACCATGTAAAAAAAAGTGACGGCTAGTCAAGTGATGTCATATGTTGGTATGGAAAGAACCAATGGTGGGCGGTGAGAATTGTATGCACGGCCGTATGACATCACCTGACTAGCCTACCCGTATCTGGACCAAAGCCTGATGAAGGGACAAGTTCCTGAAACGTTAACGTTGTGAATAAACACATGAATAAACACTTTTTGCAGAGAAAAGAAACAGTGCCGTCACATTTTTTTACAGGATTGCACAGTGGATAATCTTTACAATCCACACCTGGCTGATAACTTCTTATATTGATATAAAAACATGGAAAAAAATCTTCTTTCAGAACACTTGAGACATCATACCCTTAGCATCATAGAGAGGGCCCATTAGCGCCATTATACTGGGCCCCAGGTAATTTGTACAGCATGTCATGATTGGGGCAAATGTAAGGTCATTTACCTGCTGTCTTGGATCATTGGTAATTTGGTTACGGACTCCCAATTCTTCACAAAACCAAATGAACAAAATATTGCAAGATTGTTAGCATATCACCTTGTGACAACATATCACAAAATCATGTTGTTTTTCGAAAAGCTGCTTGGCTTGTGATTCACATATCTGGGAATCAGGACAGGTAAGGAAGGACACATCTGTACTTGATACCATACAGACAATCGTTTTTAGGCAGAACTTTTACAATTTTCTCTGAAAAGCAGAAGCTGAGCTCTGTATTGTTGCATTGCTCTCTGTCATTACATGAAATAATGATGATTCTCGGTTAACACATAGATCTTTAATAATGTTGAGACTCATGTGTTTGAGATGTGAAAAGGGTGCCATCTCACTTTTTACAATCAGTTCTCTCTTGGAAGACAGCTTGTTATGCTGTTTGCCCTGAGAAAAATATATTTTCGAAAAAAATTCTACTTCCGAATGCTAAATTTATGCTATGTGGCACATGGTTCAAAGATCAAATCTGTTCAGGAACTATAAGTGTTAGACAATTGTATTTCATATTATTAAAGGGATGGTTTGAGATTTCAAATAATAGCAGAAACAGTTTCATTTTTGTCCATAGATTTTATTTGAATGGGACTGAGCCCCGATACCACACAGATCCGTTTTATCTGGATTTTTTTTTTTATATTTTTTTAACTATTCATTGATTTTCATGGGTCCGTGTGGGGGGCCAAGAACTTGGGCCAGAAAACTTGGAGCAGTTCTCGTCCGTTTTGCAGTCCAGACTTTTGAAAAAGATGGACAACACACTGATGTCAGCAATGTGCTATCTGATTCATTTTTCATGACATGTTCATGTAGCCCTAGAAGCTAAGTCTGTGGCCTTCAGGTAATGCTCAGTGTCGATGTAAACAGGGGGTTGGCCAGATAGGAAAACCCCATTACAGGGAGTGTGTCACCAAAACCCACATATCCACCCAGCCCCACAGATAGATAGGTTAGTATCACCAGAACCCAGCATATCACTCCACCCCCTGCAGATAGATAGGTTAGTGTCACCAGAACCAGCATATCCACCCAGCCCCACAGATAGATAGGTTAGTGTCACCAGAACCAGCATATCCACCCAGCCCCACAGATAGATAGGTTAGTGTCACCAGAACCAGCATATCCACCCAGCCCCACAGATAGATAGGTTAGTGTCACCAGAACCAGCATATCAACCCAGCCCTGCAGATAGATAGGTTAGTGTCACCAGAACCAGCATATCACCCCAGCACTGCAGATAGATAGGTTAGTGTCACCAGAACCAGCATATCACCCCAGCCCTACAGATAGATATGTTAAGGTCACCAGAACACAGCATATCACCCCAGCCGCATATTACCCCAGCCCTGCAGATAGATAGGTTAGTGTCACCAGAACCCAACATATTACCCCAGCCTCACAGGTAGATAGGTTAGGGTCACCGGAATCAAATGGTGTTTTCTCCTTGTGAATTGCTACCTCCATTGCTACTATATCACCTGTTTTGTCAACATGCAAATTAACTATTTGGAGCAACAAGGGTAATATAATCACTTCAAAGATGTGCGCCCTGGTACACCCTATACCAATGTACATTTCGTCCTGGGTCTACCATGACTCCTCAGGGGATCTAAATGCTTTATGTGCACACTGCATAGGGAATCACGCTCCCTGTCTAGCTCAACCTGTTGTTTGCAGCATACAGCTGCTCTAGCCATAACAGTACTGAAGCACCACTGGGTCTTTCAGCGAGGTCCCCACTAAGCTGCGTTCCTTCACCTCACAGAGAGGGGGGATTTCCTATGCAACCTGTTATGTTTATGCTTTTTAGTGCATAAAGCATTTACATCCCCAGAGGAGTCCCAGTAGTCCCAGAACGAAATGTATATTAGGAGAGGATGCACCAGGGCCAACTTTGTATAAGGCGAGCCTGGGTACTACCCTTGTAGGGGCGGGAATCATTTTGGAGATGCAGGGATAGCTGGAAAGGGCCTAACAGAGTCAATAACCTTGGGATCGGTGACTCCCACTATTATGGTTGAGGACCCCATTGCCCCCTCTGCCTGATCTGGTGCTGCGACCATGCGTATCCCATATGAATCCACTTGGATATAGCGACATGGTGGTAAGACTGTTCCATTCTTTACACCTAGGGGCATTTATCCCATGAATGAGTTTGTGACATTTGGGCAGCCATCCAATAGTGTTTAGTTATAGTCTTGGTTGGGTCTTTGAGGTTAGACTATGGTATTTTGATCGTTTTGACCCTAACCTATCTATCTGTGAGGCTGGGTTATGGTGACAGACTCCCTATAATGGGGTAATACCATTTTATAAAGTGATTGCACACTGCTAGGGTCATTGGAGGGAGGAGGGCTCTAATGTTTGAAATCCCCACCAATCCTGAAAATAAATCAGACGCAGGGCTACATTTCCTTTATATATAATGGCACCCCATTGATCCATTGTTTATGAAACCGCGGAACTGTCCCATTCAAGTGAATTGGAGCAGTCAGGGAAATCTTAGATGGAATTGCAGCACTAAAGCAGCGTTTCCGCTGTGGGTCAGTCCCGGACCGTTCTTGAAGTTGAAAATACGCCACTATGTAATATCTATGCAGTTATACTGTTAACACATTACACATACAGGACTTGTGTCTGCTTGTATAAATCAATTCTGCAACTCTTCATATTTCACTTTGAAGACGTCTTATCCTTGCTGGAAATTGTCTTCCTACCTTCTTTCTATATTTAGGTTTTCTGCATTGTTTAATGTCTGTAGCTATAGCAACTGACACGACAAGATGCAATATGGTTAGTATGGAATTGGAGGCAGCCATGCATGTACTAGCTATAGTAATATAAATAGATTATATCAATATTCACATTCTGCTAACACTTGTGAACAGCTATTACACTCGCAGAAGCCAAACTTCTTGACTGGCCGGTTACATAAAGCAATAAAAACATCTACACAATGAGCTTAATGGGAATTACTTGTTAAAACTGACTCCGCTCTATAATACTCTCATGAATAATCCCGCTATGGTTGCGGATTTTAATTTTAAAGGCAAAAACAAAATTATTCTGTATTTAATTAGATGTTCCCTGGAATATAGGACATTCCTCTGGATATTAATTATGCCGTAAATTATGTTCTAGTAAAGAAAAAAAAATCAAATACTTTGTAAATGCTGCAGCCTCAATTAAAATGTATAATTAAAGTGAAGGATTGCCTTTGGTTGACCTATGAGACCGTATACACATGTAGCAAAGTCTAACATTTGACATTTAAGGCGTTAACTACTGTACACTCAGAATCGAGGGATTTTGTTGTGTTCTGTGATAAGATATTATGCTGCAGCAAGTTATCAGGGTCAAGTTAGCAAGCACTCGGCTATCTCCAGCGATCCCCTTCCAAATGAATGGAGCAGCTAAACTGGGGTGAATAATACCCTAGTGCTTGAGATCTGTGGGTAACGCACTGATCAGCAAGTTACCCCCAATCCTGTGGATAGGGGATAACTTGCTGTGGCTGGACAACCCCTTTAATTGGTTGTCCCAGTAATGCAGTCTATGACAGCTTCTCCGAAGTGACAGAGACTCTTGCCATCTGCTGTACACTCTGTTTAAGAGATGAGGACCCTGAACAGAAGACCCTTCCGCTTTTAACTTAAAATTTCCTAAT
Source organism: Leptodactylus fallax (assembly GCA_947044405.1). Classification (NCBI taxonomy): domain Eukaryota; kingdom Metazoa; phylum Chordata; class Amphibia; order Anura; family Leptodactylidae; genus Leptodactylus; species Leptodactylus fallax. The sequence goes on from CAMRHE010000486.1 coordinate 1,183,317, forward strand.
ATGATTTATGAAAATGGATTCTTTCTAGGGGTTATCCACTTTTAAAAAATTCTTAGACGATCAATTTTAGATCGGAGGAGGTCCAACTTGAATGGGACACCGCTGCAGTACCCATACCTGCCACTACTAAAAGTACGGTGAGTGAGCAGCACAGGAATCGGCATGTAAACAATGAGGGGGGCGCTAAGCTCTCATGTAAGCAGCATCTGTGGGGGTCCCACAGTCAGACCCCTGCCAATCTAATATTCACGGCTTGTCTTAATGGTAGACCTTCAATATTAAAATGGTGGATAACCATTTTAACATAGCCCCTTAAAAAAAAACGTTTGAACTATATAAGGTCGAAGTCATTTAGATGGTGGTCTACCTCTACGATCCTAAACCTATTGGGAAAACAAGGGTCCCTTGATACCCATCGTGCTGCAAAAATGTCTCACAAGGAAGAAAAACAGGGGAATAAGAGGGAACTACTGTGGTGTAGTATGGTGTGTATACTCATTGGGTTGCACAATGGTTTTCACGATTCTGGTGCAGAATATGTACAGAACTCGACATTGGAAATTAGCTTTGTGAACATGCCCTTACCATTAAGAGCAGATTCCTCCTTGTTTGCTGCTGATAGAGAAATTAGAGGATTAGTGATCTCCTCCGGTTGGGAGACAAGCTGTGACTATTTGGCAGATTCACGTCACACATACACATACTTCATTATGGAATGCTAAGTAGCATTGATCTGAAGCTCACTCAATTCTACATCTCTATCACATTGTTTATGTAGGCACATGTTCAGCTGTCTTTATAGACTTCATCTTGTCTTCACAGATTATACAAGTTTACAAAAAATGGATCATATCAAGATATCTGAATCCTGAAAAATGTGTCTGTTTATAGCCATAGAACTTCATTGTCTGTACGTGTACAAAGGGGACTTTGCTTTGCAAAAGTCTATGTCTGTGACCTTCAAAAGACCACTTCAACCCCAAGAGAAAATACCAATTGTCTGGAGTCACAGCTAGGCTTTTCTTCACCCAGCGCGTTGCCCTAGCCCTGTATGAAAATAACATGGTAAAGGTAATATGGCACTTTACTGTCCCCCTGACTTCCAGGGCCAGTGCCCCAAAGTGGAGATCTCAGGGTCTATACTATATAGTTATAAGGTGTTACTTATATTTCCAAATAAATCCACTGAAGTCCAGGGACTCATTCAGGAAGGGGGTTTCGGAGGGGAATACAGGGGTGTATCACATGGGGGCTGAGAAGTTTACTAACCACTCAATGCTGGACCCCACCACCATGAATAAATATAGCTAGGAAAGCCTGGATCTGCTCCCCACATAGTATAACAGATTCCCACACGATATACCGCCCTCTTTATTGCCCCCAACACTGTATATTGCCTCTTTTATTGGTCTCCACACAGTATAATGCCCTCTTTATTGGTGACACATTGGGCCAATACTTGTTGGATTATTTCACCAGGTAGCAGCCATTATTTTACTTACTGATCCTTGCTCCTATCCAAGTCTGCCTCCTTTTTGACTCCAGTCTGCTACTACATTCTACGTCGAGACGTTGAACAAGGTCAGGATGTGACATCTGGATGTTGTTCAGCATTCTGAAGTGGAGTCAAGCCTGGGCAGGAGTGGGGATCAGCGAGTAAAATATCAGCCCTTACCTGTTGGATTGATCCAATAGATTAAAAAAGCAAGCCATATTGCATTCCACTGGTGTGGAGCCCCCAGATCTCTAGGGTCCTACACAATGAGATGTCTGTGTTATTGCTAAATCTGTCACTGGATGCGAGCAGCAGAGGGGGGCCGGGCCCTGCCACTGTGGCTACTGTGGTAGTCACTGTGGTAGTCACTAGAATTAGCAGTGATACTAAGAATTAGTATTGAAGGAAGTGCTTATTGGTTACCAGGCCACTGCTCTCCTGAATCATCAATATAGACCTGTATACAGGTCCATATTGACTGGCCCTTCGATTGGCCCAGGCAGAGCCAAAGCCTGGCCACATCGCTAACAGAAAGGGCTTGGCGTCATATGTCATGTGCCACCAGGCCCCTTTCCAATAGAAGCCTGCCCAGGGGAGGTAAGTAAAAATAACAAACACTCCATGGCCATGTCATTCCCCATACAGTCCTGTGCATGAACCGGCCATGGGGCTATAGGGGTGGGCACAGTACTATAGGGGATGACCATACATGGAAAATACTCAGTCATGCGCAGCGCTGGTTGCCGGATAGTCCACACATATGAAAGGATTTCAGTGAAGGAGGCGTTAGCTATGAGTAAGAATCTGTTGGGTGGTTCCTCAGAACAAGTTCCTCTGGTGGGCCCTTCATTCCAACAGGGCCTGTATATGTATATAAAGCTGAACTGTGATTGGTTGCTATGGACAGATAAGACAGTTCTTCTTTTAGACAGTTTAATACATCTGCCCCATAGATTTCACACGTTTCTGGATTTCAGACTCAGCCCTGTCCTGCTGTCCTGATGCCCCGACTCATCTGTATCTGCATCAACAGGACATAGATAGAGATGTCAACTCCCTGCTCCGTTATTCAACATGTGATTTTTTTTGTCTTTAGCTTGGCACAGGCAGATTCTATGCAATGACATCACTGCGCCTGTCGCTGCAAGCCAGTGACAGCACAGACCAGAAGGCCCTGCTCTGAAGGAACCAGGCTATGTGTTATATTGTGTAGGGCCACTAAGGGTATTATACTGTGTGGAAGCCACTTAGGGTACATTATACTGTGTGGGGCCACTTAGGGTATATTATACTGTGTGGGGCCACTTAGGGGCATTATACTATGTGGAGGTCACTAAGGGGCATTATATTGTGTGGATGTCCCGTTATGGACACTTATTCCCTATCCACAGGACAATGGATAATTCTCCTTTCTCTGTTAGCCCGATCGCTGGGTCGCCCAGTGATCAGAAGGATGAGGAACCAAAAGTTCCCCTAAGGCCTTCTTGTAAATGGAGCACCAATGCCCTTGCATAACCGGTGCTCCATTCACTTCTCTGGGACTGCCAGGAATGTAATCACTGGGAGCGCCCGCAGCTCCTTAGAAGCGAATGGAGTGCTGGTCATGCAAGTGCACTGGTGCTCTATTCACAAGTAGTCCTTTTGGGAGGACTTTCGGTCCCCTGTCCTCCTGATCACTGGAGGACCCAGCAGTTGGGTCCCCTATGGAGGTGGTACACAAGAATGGACACTGTTACTGTATGGGGGCACATACATATATACCATCTGCTGTACATATATATATATATATATATATATATATATATATATATATACACTGTATATATATATATATATATATATATTAACAATCTGCTGTTGTAGCTCCTTTGGCCAGACATTTCCTTGCAGCAGCCATTGGATGTCCCACCATGTAACACAATAATAAAATCATTACAATAAATGATTCTGACAATTGATCTCTGCAGGAATATCAGACCATCTATACCTAAGCTGAACAAACCTTGGACTAAAACTCCCCCTCTACTTCATTGACAATTCAGATAATGAATGCAAATGATTATTAAAAATGACAAATCCCCATCTGCTACACCAGTTGTGTATTCTGAGTAAACCATGAAGTCTCTTCTGTAGTATGCCGAGTCCTCTAGGGACCATTTTAGATGCATAAGAATCAATAGGACCCTTACAATACAGAATGATAGGACTGTGGCCGGGTGTAACCTCAGGAGCCGGCATCTTCTCTGCACTCTTATTCCTGTTGAGGTTCTTCAATTGGATTAATTGTTCTTGTGTTTCCAGTATAGACATGTCCTCTGTATACGGTATACACACATGTGTTGTTGCCTTTCTCCTGTTTGCTGTGTCTTATTATGCAATGCTTTTATTCTTCCTTTCAGCGCTCTGATGGATATATGATGGATTTCATCCTTATTACATGTGTTCATGGGGCCGATGCTGTTTTATTTAGAAGTCCTAATAGTCTGGTGACATTGGCAGTAAGATTCATGGTTATACATTAGTGTAGCAGGCTCGCGTCATCCCTGTATTTATTATCCACATCTACTTTATCTCTTGAGCCAATTGTTCAGCCGTCCTATAGACTGTGAGCTTTTACTGCCATTCAGTAGTCGCCTGTATCTGCGCACACAATATATTATCTAGAGCAATTCTGTCCCTGAGAGCTGATGGGCTACATTGCTGGGTTTTGTAATTAGAGCCATTAGTAGTAAATGGGACTGAAATAAATCCCTCTTAGTAGCCTATACAGTGGTATAATGATGGTGATCGCAGGGGGTGGGACTGGTAATATGCCCTTTAGGGAAGGGGGGCTGCCCAAATTACAAGGAGCTACTTTTAGCTGTATCATTGTTCTCAGCACACTGATATAGCTATAAGCAATGGTGGTGCAGAGAGCTACCGGGCCTGTTTAGGCTATGTTTACATCAGGGCCGCCAACAATTATTCGAGCAAAACGTCGTGTACAGTGGACTTTTTCCTCCGCCGGTTTCAGTTTAAAAGTACGGACACCAATGGACCCGTTATAGTCAATGGGGTCGCCTGGACTTGGTGTATAAATACTGTTTTAGTGGTCTGCCTCTCCATTGGTTGGGACACGAACTAAGAAGAGACAGCACTAGTGTGAACCTAGCGTTAATCCGGAAAGTCACAGGTAGGGTATTGCATAGTTCAGGATCATATAGGAGATGTCAGGGAGCATGATGATGCCATTGGAACAGCTAAAGGTACGACGTTGGGCGTGATTCCATTGGAGAATCAGGCACTAGCGGCCAACTTGCATATGCATAAAAGATTTTCCCTGTATTGGTTTGTGGTCACAAAGGTATGTTTCTGCTCCTATTAAAGACCCCTACACTCAGAGGCATAACCTGAGGCTCCTGGGCCTCAATGCTAAATATATAATGGGGCCCTCCATGTACCATGTGCTATCAATAATACAGATATCTTCTTATGTTGTAGACACGCCTTTAGGCCCCCTGAGGCTCCAGGGCCTAGTAGCGATTGCTATCTCTGCACCCCCTATAGCTACACCCCTACCTACACTCCACTATTACTGGTTGAGAGGCATATTAGACCTGGCAGTCTCCCTTTAAACACATCAACTAGTTCCATTTTATAGTAGTAACTGAAGGGGAAGAATGGAAAGAAGAATATTTTGTGTCATCTTAACCGGTAGAATTTCTTAGTTTATAGAGAATAAAAGTCCCTTAAGGGCTAAGGTATGACACTAGGGGAAATAGACGGCTCAAAGAAATGTCACCCCGACTGTCACACTAAAGGTGTCTTGCTGTGTTTAGAGATATATTTGGTTTTCTTTTCTTTCTTTTTTATAGTTGACATATTTTGTAGGTTTGGGTCCTGGATTTAAATGTCACTAAGATTCGGAGTATTTTTGGTGTTGATGTTGAAAGCAAGAAACTTCCCGGCCATTTATAGTGAGGAAAACTATACATATGTATAGGAATCAATGGAATCATAGGCTGGTGTAGTGCGCAGTATGTAGAGTATGGGGACGACTACCTAGTTTTTTCCAGTCCACCCATTATTGGTTTTCCTTGAAAGAGTCGTCCTCTCATTATTGCTCTTTAAATCTGCATGAGCTGCAGAAATGCCGATAGAATAAAAGATGTGATTGACCTCTCCATAGACAGAAAGTTAGTGCCTCCTCGGAAGTCGAGATCATCTTCAGAAAGCTATTGCATACTAACAAATACTCAAGTGCTGTTCTTATGACAAGCAGCTGTGTGTGTTTTTCTTCATAGACATCATTGACTGTGTGCTAACCTATTCTAGCATGTTGGAAATTACAGGCCAGTACAATCTCCATAGTACGTTTCTCCAATCCATCAGAAAGGAGATACATATTAGATTGGTGGGAGTTTGACCATCGTGACCATAAATGGTTGGTAGAACAGAGTACCTTCTCTCCTGTACGACTGTTCATGTAGGGAGTATTGGCGGAGGACTTAATTTATTTTCAATGTTAATGAAATATTACTACATGCTAGCAAAACCCTTGACAGTCTGTAGTTCACAATACAATCCCTGGGTGACTGTACATAGATATGTATAGTGACATCTTGTGAGTATTACAAATTCATGTTTTTTTCAAAAGCCGGTTATTTTTGGGCACACATATCTGGATGTGTCCAGTCAAGAAGAAAGATAAGGAAGACATTTCTAATAAACTGCACAGTAAAGGTGCTCAGCGGTCCCTATATCTCCATAGAATTGTATTCAGTAATAGCTCAGCTGGTGGGAAGGAACTGGGCACTAGGATGCCATAAGAGGCGATGTCCATGATTATTTTTTATTTATGGCCTTTTATTAGGATAGGCCATAAAGTCAATGGGAGCTGAGCTGCAATACAAGCACCTGGCCACTATACAGGGCACTGAGTCAACTGCTTCTGGCTCAGTATACTGTATAGTACCTAGGAACAGCTCAGCCATGCAGGATCAGATATTTATGACCTAGCCTAAGAATAGGCCAGGAATAAATAAAGAAAAATTTGTGGATCAACATTTTAAATACATAGGATATGGATAGGGAACTGTAAAATCTTCACAGAAAAATTTGGTCTAGATCAAAGTTGGTGTCTTCAAAAAGGAGATCTGGAATGGTTTTGCTGTACTTCACACTCAAACACAACTGGTCCTTCTGATAACACCCTCCATTCTTCCGAGGTCATGAGGCTCTTTATGCCCATGTCACCACTAAGGCCCAATCACAGAAGAGACCCCAGAAGGGTCCCAGAATACAATAATTTCACTTCTAGTTCTATCAGAACAAGTTCGAACCAGAGCATCACTTCGTCCCAACCCAAGATGAAACAAATCTTCAGAGGTTCACTCATCTCTATTTATTATATGTGTGACCCATTGGGAAGTATTTACTGGCGTGCTGCCGGCTGTTACCCTGGTATATAAATTGTATTGTGATCTACAACATGATCATTAACATGCCAGTTAAGAAATATTGCACAGCTACTGACCCGGTTATACCTCATCCCAATTTTATATGTAAAAAGTGGTGGGATTCCTTCGTCATGAGCCTAATGCTGCACTGAGCCCGTCGTTCTTTTCAGTGGCCTTATTTCATTATAAAATTTGCCTAGTTGTGTCTCCTGATGTCGTTTTCACACATTGCCATTCACTGCTTCCGCTTTAACATTTGTTATCAGATCCTTCCATTTAGCCCTGCACTTGTACAGAACATGCACATGAACATTTTCAGGCACAGATCTTACTGTACAGTCTATGTCTGAGGCTGTGACTAAGAAAAGATCAAGTATCTAGTCAAGGTTACAAAGAACTGATACTGCGATCGTGTCAAGGTTATGTGTGAACGTCTCTGCCTCCTTGTCTTACATTGTCTTATTGAATCCTTTCGGCAGTACCATGGCAGGAGCAGATAGTGCAGACAGGATTACACTATTTGCTGTCCTTGTCCGGGCTCTTCAATACATTAGCTAAAATGGACCATGTGGACAGACAGAGGTCACTACATACGTACTGTACATGCAGCAAGGAGGTCGGTTTAGTAGATTTCTGCTCTTCATTGACTCATACTGTCCGGCTATTAGTGTCATCAATATTATCAATTCCATATAATATTGGCTGCGGTGTATATGTCTAGTTTTAATAGTCATTGAAAAGTGCCCTGTACATTACAGTGTTATATACTTCTACTAATACTTAAGTAGGATTATAATATTGTTAGACACCAATATTTATAGTCAACAATAATAATTCTAGTCTTATTTGTCAATAAATAAGATACAATGTTATATATATCTCTCAAATATATAAAAATGAGTGTCTGTCTGTCTGTCTGTTCTTTATGCACGACCAAACGACTGGACCGATCCTCACCAAATTTGGCATACATGTACATCAGGTGTCCGGGAATATTTTAGACTGGGTCTCAGCTCTAAAGGATGTACCGTTCCTGAGATACAGTATTCCCAAAAAATGCTTGCTTACTGGTCCTGCTCACAGCCGTCTCTGCAGAACGTGAAGCGCAGGCGGCCGTGAGCAGGAACGGGGATCGGTAAGTAAATAGGGCCCGTTACCTGCTGGTGTTACACCAGCAGGTAACAGCCTATTAAAAAATAAAACATCAGGGGCCTGCCGGGACCCCTAATGTCCCGGGCCCTGTGGCAGCCGCTACCATTGCTACCCCGGTATTTACGCCACTGACTGGACTGCCATACTGGATTTCAGCATTCTTATAAATTGAAACGTTTTTAAACTACTCATGCCTCCTGAAGCAAAATTCATGGCTGCTGCTCGAGCTAATGAAAACTCTCAGCAGACCCAAGCCTGTCTCCAATCTGATAAGGTATGTTACAGACAAAAGCGAGCTGCTGAAACAACCCAGCAGACCCAAGCCCGTCTCCAATCTGACAAGGCATTGTCAGTCACATGCACACAGCTGCACTCCAGGTTTCCATAACAACCCAGCCATTTTTCTTCACTGCTGTGGGTCAGCTTTAAAGCTGCAGGGCGCTGTGGATGACACTGTTACACAAGGTCACATACACACAGCTTTACTCCAGGTTTTCCATAACAACCGATCGCAGGTCTTTCACTGATATCCAAACTGAGATACACATGACGCTTATGGACCCATGGAAAATCGCAGGTTCTTCAGTCTTGACATACATACAGCTTTACACCAGGTTTCCATAGCAACCAAGCTATTTATGACCTGTATGAGTCAATAGCAGTTCGCAGGTCCTTAAATATTCAGTCATATGACGTGTATCAGCCAATATAAGTTCACATTTCATTTACCAGGTTTCCATAACAACACAGCCATACATAGACTATACCTATACTGTACTGCCATACTGGATGTCAAGTGCAAAACTGGCCAAATCTTATGGTACAGTATATATTCTTTATGCACAGCCAAACAACTAACCTGCACCAAATTTGGCACACAGATAAATCAGGTTTTAGACCGGCTTACAGTTCTGTAGGAGCTACCGTTCTTGACTTATTCGCAAAAGCAAATATAGAACCACTGGCTTCTACATCAAGGGCCTTCCTCCATAGCACATCACATGACCCATATTAGCAGATATGAAAGCAACATGTCTATATTTCTGTTGTCTTAGCCAATAGAAGCTTGTGGGTCCTTCATTCTTAGCCTCACTGACATACACACAGTTTTAGACCAGGTCTTGGGCAACAGCCATGTACTTTGCCGCAATAGTAATTTGCTCATGTGCAGGGTTCCTTTTTGGAGGTATGTCTGGTATGAAAGAGTTTCAGTTTATGATAATGTTGAAATCCAGTGTAGGTACAGTCCATTCACAGCAGATACCGTCACATACAGAAAAATGGAGGATAGTTATAGAGACCCGGTATAAATGAAAATGATTGGGTTGTCAAGGAAACCTGGTCTAATACAGTGTGTGTGTCAGTGAGGCTAAGATTGAAGGACCCGCGAGCTTCTATTGGCTAAGAAGACAGAATTTCATCTATTATATATATCTAAAGATATTTTGCTTCATATCAGCTAGTAAAATTTTAACTACACACGCAAACATAGGAAACAGACCTGCGCAAAACTAGAATGCTATAAAATTGAATTTCGACAATTGTAGATTTGGAAATAGTCAATGCACTAACCTGCCCTACATATCTGTATAGACAATATATATATATTTGCTACGTTTTGTTAGCACAGTACTGATAAAATAACTGTTATATTCCAATATGTTGTCTATAAAGAAGCCAAAGGACAGGGATGACATCTTGAGTACAAGTGGCCCCCGTAGTGGGTGAAGTGATTGTTTCAGAATTTGCTGGCTCGGTGTCCTTATAAGTTCCACTAGATACGGAGGAAGTAGTTGGTTGAAAAATCACTTTGTCCCTTGTAGGTGGACTTATCCTGTAGGCTTGCAGAGATAATAATTATGTTATGAAGCTAATTGCTAGAAGAGATTGTGCCAGACCACATAATGAAGACAGCCGTGCTTAAAGTACATTTCAATGAAAAAGCACATTTTTGGACATATTGGAAGACAGTCAGTTTTGCTGTGAAATAATTAATTGAAGTGCTGTTTATTATGGACTAATGCGGCAGCAATTAGCCAAAAATGTCACTCAAAGCGACAGCATGTTTAGTACACGGAGAAATGAGTAACTATGTGGATAATCCCTCTAGTTATAGTCATGGATTGTCGGCTTCGGACTAACATTTAAAGGGGTCTCATCAATTTAAAGTGACGTGAGATACATTTTTTATAAACATGGAACATGCTGTGCTTCATGACTATCATAAAGGAGCTTCCTTGTTAAGACAACCCATCTTCAGATCTTCAGCCCTGTATTTAACTGATCAGCACAGGTACAGCCTCAGAAACCCATTGCGATCAGCCATATTACCTGGAGCAAGGGCAAAAGGAAATGTAGTATTACATGTCTATGAAGTGAGTGAGTACCCAACCAGGAAATGGAGTTACCAGAGCAAGCTCTGCTTTTGTTAGAGGATCTTAGTGTCTGTCTATTAGAGGGGGGTCTCTATGATATCCATATACCAATAGAGTTTCTCTAAAGTTTTTTTTTATATTATTATTCTTACTCTTGTTTATTTTAGGGCACCATTAATCCCATTGTGCTTTACACTTGAGGTTTTACATACAAAACACAAAATACATAAGAACAAGTACAGTGGGATTGAGGACCCTCCCTGCAAGGGCGTACAAAGGAAGGGGATTAGGGATGGTATAAGCTGTTGGTGTGGTGGTAGAGGGGTTATTGAAGGTTTTAGGCTTTCCTGAAGAGAAGAGTCTTCAGGGTCCTCTGGAAGGTTGTATTGGGACAGTCTTATGTATGTTTTGCCCAAGGAAACAGGGTGGAAGGGGAACAATCGGCCAATAATATCTGATCAGTGGGGTGATGCCCTTAGTATACAGTGCAGAGAGCCAGAAGCAGATAGCTCTGTGCACTGCATAGTGGCCACATAACGTAATTACTGCTCAGCCCCCTTGACGTCCCAATTCTCCTTTACTTACCACCCCGTTACCCTTTAACAACCTTGCCCTTTTTGTACCTACAGATGTATCCTTCTTTACATATTCTCTATGTTTCTCCACAGATTAATAATTTTTTCAAGGCAATATTGTTTTGCTATATTATATCACAAACGGATATGTCAATGTGTGGCCCCCCCAGTGGTCCAGTTGTTAACTGAAGCCTTTCAAAGGTTTTTGTATCATGTCATGATGTTGGAATGAATTGGTTTAATGAGAAATTTGAGTCCTTCATTAAATTCAAGCTAAGTTAAGTGTGGACACATCTTTAGCTGTAAGAAGTTAACAAAACTATCTATTGCCGATTGACACATTTATATAACAGTAATATATAATTCACAACTTCCTGTCTAAATGTAACTGTATAAATTGTCTAAATGTCAATAGAAAATAAGATGTAAGTTTCCTATAAAATGCATCCACCATTCCATCCTTTCTATTTGCTTTCTTCTGACGTCTCTGCCCCCACCATTCCTTCCTTCTTTTCTCTACCATTTCTTTCCTTGACTCTTTCTTTGATACCTTCCTTCCCATCTAATATCTTTCTCTCTCTCTCTCTCTCTCTTTCTTTCTTTCTTTCTTTCTTTCTTTCTTTCTTTCTTTCTTTCTTTCTTTCTTTCTTTCTTTCTTTCTTTCTGTCACTAGTAATACTAATATTTTTTGCATTTAGATATGTCCCCAAGAGGAGATTGGATTGGTATTTCCCCCTCTCTTGGTCACAACAGATCAATCATAAGCTATATATTTTTTTCTCCTTACTGTCACAGTCATCATTAAGAATGATCCTATGTCAGCGCTGAACGGATTAGTAGCTATAAATCTAGACACAGAGAGCTCCCTGACCTGTCTGTGTAGCCTGCACCATTTTGCTGTTGTAGATTATAATCTGTGTGCCCATAGAAATACAGGGGGAAACTAATGTCTATCTCACTCAATATTACACTGTTTGTTTTATTATTTTCTCATATTTTTCTTTTCTTTATTGTAGAGGATTTCATAGGAATTATAGCTGCAAAAATGATTAATATTATATTCACATCAGCTTTTATCCTGATACTTGTTATTTCAAAAAATATATTTTGTCAAATGCAAATCCTGGAAAATGCAAAGAATCTTTTATATTATCATTATGTATTTGTTATTGATTTATAATATATTTAGTAGCGTTATATGCAGAATATTATCAGATTGATCAATGTCTTTTATGGTTTACGCATCTAATTTCCCAGTTTAAAGGGAATTCATCACAAAGAGTGTAAAGTCTGATCTGCCAGCAGCTTGTTATAGGGATCGATAAATTAAAGGGGTTTTCCTACAAACAGAACCATATTTACATTTGTAGACAATTAAAAGTGAAACATTTTTGCAAATATAAATATTTAAAAATTTTGCAGACGTTTAAAGATTTCCTCTAAGCATCTTAGTGGTGACAACCTTTTGTCCCGATCGGTTACCAATGGATATGACTATGAATGCAGGAATTTTCTATGGTCTGGGACTTGTCATAGACCCAGCCATGATGTCCTTATTGTGGACATGTTATGAGGCAGGAACACTACATGTATGAGAAGATAACCCGGACACAATAAGGACATCATGGCTGGTTATCAGGAGGACACTACATGTATGAGAAGATAACCCGACCACAATAAGGACATCATGGCTGGTTATCAGAAGGACACTACATGTATGAGAAGATAACCCGACCACAATAAGGACATCATGGCTGGTTATCAGGAGGACACTACATGTATGAGAAGATAACCCCACCACAATAAGGACATCACGGCAGGTTATCAGGAGGGACACTACATGTATGAGAAGATAACCCGACCACAATAAGGACATCATGACTGGTTATCAGGAGGACACTACATGTATGAGAAGATAACCCGACCACAATAAGGACATCATGGCTGGTTATCAGGAGGAACACTACATGTATGAGAGGATAACCCGACCACAATAAGGACATCATGGCTGGTTATCAGGAGGACACTACATGTATGAGAAGATAACCTGACCACAATAAGGACATCATGCCTGGTTATCAGGAGGGACACTACATGTATGAGAAGATAACCTGACCACAATAAGGACATCATGGCTGGGTTACAGGAGGGACACTACATGTATGCGAAGATAACCTAACCACAATAAGGACATCATGGCTGGTTATCAGGAGGGACACTACATGTATGAGAAGATAACCCGACCACAATAAGGACATCATGGCTGGTTATCAGGAGGACACTACATGTATGAGAAGATAACTTGACCACAATAAGGACATCATGGCTGGTTATCAGGAGGACACTACATGTATGAGAAGATAACCCGACCACAATAAGGACATCATGACTGGTTATCAGGAGGGACACTACATGTATGAGAAGATAACCTGACCACAATAAGGACATCATGGCTGGTTATCAGGAGGGATACTACATGTATGAGAATATAACCTGACCACAATAAGGACATCATGGCTGGGTTTCTGACAAGTCGCAGACAGTAGAAAGTTCCTGCATTCATGGTCATATCCATTGGCAAACAATCAAGGCAAAAGAATTGTCACTAATAAGATGTGCAGAGAAAATCTTTAAAACTTTGCAAATTTTAATTCTTTATATTTGCCAAAATGTTTAACTTTTGTCTACAAATTTATATATGGTTATGTATATGGCTATGTTCATGGGAAAACCATGAACATAGAAATAGAAAAGATTTAGTATAACTTGTCATCTATTCATTCAACTCCCTGTTCTTTCCGGCTGTAGGAGTCCAGGGGGCGGTCCTAATCAGTGATTGACAGTGGTCTGATAAGAGGAGGATCTCATTCACTGAGTTGGACCGCTCACTGCACTCCTCAGCATAGTATGAGCAAGGATTTCAGTGAATAAGCGAAAAGTTATGCTGAATCTTTTCCAAGAAAACTACATCAATTTGCTCAGCTCCTCCTTCTCTTTAACATGCTGCCCATAAATAGCTCTGCAATCTCAAGCTGACCGGTTCCATTTGAATAACACAATCCCTTGGAGTCAATTACATAAATAGCTAAAGGAGTTTGATATTTGGAAGAAGCTGATGAAAGCATTTCTGTGGATAAATACCGTAGATAGGTACTGTAGATAGATAGATAGATAGATAGATTAGATATAATGATAAATAGATAGAAAGATACATAGAGAGATAGATAGAATGATAGATAGATAGATAGATAGATAGATAGATATGGATAGAATGATAGATAGATAGATAGATAGATATGGATAGAATGATAGATAGATTAGATAGATAGATAGATAGATAGATATGGAAAGATAGATAGATAGATAGATAGATAAATAGATAGATAGATATGGATAGATAGATAGATAGATAGATAGATAGATAGATAGATAGATATGGGTATATAGATAGATAGAATGATACATAGAATGATAGATAGATAGATATATAGATAGATAGATAGATAGATATGAGATAGCTAGATAGATAGATAGATAGATATGAGATAGATAGATAGATAGATATGGATAGATAGATAGATAGATAGCTATGGATAGAATGATAGATAGATAGATAAATAGATAATAGATGGATAGATATATAGATAGAATGATAGATAGATAGATAGATAGATAGATAGATATGAGATAGCTAGATAGATAGATATGGATAGATAGATAGATAGATAGAATGATTGATAGATAGATAGATATGAGATAGCTAGATAGATAGATAGATAGATATGGATAGATAGATAGAATGATAGATAGATAGATAGATAGATAGATAGATAGATAGATAGAATGATAGATAGATAGATAGATAGATAGATAGATATTTTAATCCGCCTAAAACTCATTTTGTTATTCAACATTCCTAGAAAATGAAGTATCGGTTGAATTCCTTCTGGGTACCAAAATAGGCATAGCCAAGTTCTATAAACAGAACAGCTACAGTGTAAAAATAAAAGTGTAACTTGAGACTCCTACTGTCCGCATCAGTGTTTACATATAGATAAGGAGTTAGAATCTCACATTCATCTTTTTACTTCTAATGTACAGTACAGACCAAAAGTTTGGACACACCTTCTCATTCTAAGAGTTTTCTGTATTTTCATGACTATAAAAATTGTAGATTCACACTGAAGGCATCAAAACTATGAATTAACACATGTGGAATTGTATACTTAAAAAAAAGTGTGAAACAACTGAAAATATGTCTTATATTCTAGGTTCTTCAAAGTAGCCACCTTTTGCTTTGATTACTGCTTTGCACACTCTTGGCATTCTCTTGATGAGCTTCAAGAGGTAGTCACCTGAAATGGTTTTCACTTCACAGGTGTGCCCTGTCAAGTTTAATAAGTGGGATTTCTTGCCTTATAAATGGGGTTGGGACCATCAGTTGTGTTGTTCAGAAGTCAGGTGGATACACAGCTGATAGTCCTACTGAATGGAGTGTTAGAATTTGTATTATGGCAAGAAAAAAGCAGCTAAGTAAAGAAAAACGAGTGGCCATCATTACTTTAAGAAATGAAGGTCAGTCAGTCCGAAAAATTGGGAAAACTTTGAAAGTATCTCCAAGTGCAATGGCCAAAACCATCAAGAGCTACAAAGAAACTGGCTCACATGAGGACCGCCCCAGGAAAGGAAGACCAAGAGTCACCTCTGCTGCGGAGGATAAGTTGATCCGAGTCACCAGCCTCAGAAATTGCAGGTTAACAGCAGCTCAGATTAGAGACCAGGTCAATGCCACACAGAGTTCTAGCAGCAGACACATCTCTACAACAACTGTTAAGAGGAGACTGTGTGCAGCAGGCCTTCATGGTAAAATAGCTGCTAGGAAACCACTGCTAAGGACAGGCAACAAGCAGAAGAGACTTGTTTGGGCTAAAGAACACAAGTAATGGACATTAGACCTGTGAAAATCTGTGCTTTGGTCTGATGAGTCCAAATTTGAGATCTTTGGTTCCAACCACCGTGTCTTTGTGCGACGCAGAAAAGGTGAACGAATGGACTCTACATGCCTGGTTCCCACCGTGAAGCATGGAGGAGGAGGTGTGATGGTGTGGGGGTGCTTTGCTGGTGACACTGTTGGGGATTTATTCAAAATTGAAGGAATACTGAACCAGCATGGTTACCACAGCATCTTGCAGCGGCATGCTGTTCCATCTGGTTTGCGTTTAGTTGGACCATCATTTATTTTTCAACAGGACAATGACCCCAAACACACCTCCAGACTGTGTAAGGGCTATTTGACCATGAAGGAGAGTGATGGGGTGCTACGCCAGATGACCTGGACTCCACAGTCACCAGATCTGAACCCAATCGAGATGGTTTGGGGTGAGCTGGACCTCAGAGTGAAGGCAAAAGGGCCAACAAGTGCTAAGCATCTCTGGGAACTCCTTCAAGACTGTTGGAAGACCATTTCAGGTGACTACCTCTTGAAGCTCATCAAGAGAATGCCAAGAGTGTGCAAAGCAGTAATCAAAGCAAAAGGTGGCTACTTTGAAGAACCTAGAATATAAGACCTATTTTCAGTTGTTTCACACTTTTTTGTTAAGTATATAATTCCACATGTGTTAATTCATAGTTTTGATGCCTTCAGTGTGAATCTACAATTTTTATAGTCATGAAAATACAGAAAACTCTTGGAATGAGAAGGTGTGTCCAAACTTTTGGTCTGTACTGTATATAGAGTTCTTCTGTCTTGGGAACTTCCATGATTACATCTCAACTTTTTGTTATATATTCACTATACAATCTTTCCCCCTCCCCTGTAAGCTTAGTTGATGACAGTAAATAGTGATGTTAAATTATTGCATGGGCCCAGATATTAAATAGAAAAAAAAAATACCCTGAGTGTGAGCCTCATGTGGGACATTGTTTAATGTTCATCTTACCATGTCCCCCCATTCCCACCTACCCTTCTATTTCCCTGGGGAGATAAGAGGCTACCATGGACAATCTCCTCTATGATATGTCATTACACTTGTTCTGCTTGGCTGAACCAAGCAAGTATGTGTATGAGGGTGTCGGGTGAGATCGCTGTTGGGCCAAAGATTGTTCACCTAACAACTATTTTATGTGTATTGTCAACTTAAGTCTTCAGTACATACAGTCATATAAAAAAGTTTGGGCACCCCTATTAATCTTAATCATTTTTAGTTCTAAATATTTGGGTGTTTGCAACAGCCATTTCAATTTGATATATCTAATAACTGATGGACACAGTAATATTTCAGGATTGAAATGAGGTTTATTGTACTAACAGAAAATGTGCAATATGCATTAAACCAAAATTTGACCGCTGCAAAAGTATGGGCACCTCAACAGAAAAGTGACATTAATATTTAGTAGATCCTCCTTTTGCAAAAATAACAGCCTCTAGTCGCTTCCTGTAGCTTTTAATCAGTTCCTGGATCCTGGATGAAGGTATTTTTGACCATTCCTCTTTACAAAACAATTCCAGTTCAGTTAAGTTTGATGGTCGCCGAGCATGGACAGCCCGCTTCAAATTATCCCACAGATGTTCAATGATATTCAGGTCTGGGGACTGGGATGGCCATTCCAGAACATTGTAATTGTTCCTCTGCATGAATGCCTGAGTAGATTTGGATATCACAAGGCATTATGGGAAAGGAGCTGGGGAGCTCATGCGCCCTCTGTTGGATGTAACAGATCCTCAATTTGCTTTTGACTCACCGAGCCTTGAGACAGCAAAAGGGATTTTAGCCAAGCCAATTTCACTTATCTGCATACAGCACTGTTTCCGGATTGTTGTCCTTCATCAGTACAGAGCAAAGTGAATTGGCTGGCTTAGTGGGAGGCAATGAGTGGGTTAGGGACAAGAATCTCTCACACTGAGGAGAGCACCAGTGAAGGTGTGTAGAGATTTTAATTGCCTTTTGCCCTCTACTTAGCATCTACATATCACAAGGCATTATGGGAAAGGAGCTGGGGAGCTCATGCGCCCTCTGTTGGATGTAACAGATCCTCAATTTGCTTTTGACTCACCGAGCCTTGAGACAGCAAATGGGATTTTAGCCAAGCCAATTCACTTTGCTCTGTACTGATGAAGGACAACAATCCGGAAACAGCGCTGTATGCAGATAAGTGAAATTGGCTTGGCTAAAATCCCTTTTGCTGTCTCAAGGCTCGGTGAGTCAAAAGCAAATTGAGGATCTGTTACATCCAACAGAGGGCGCATGAGCTCCCCAGCTCCTTTCCCATAATGCCTTGTGATATGTAGATGCTAAGTAGAGGGCAAAAGGCAATTAAAATCTCTACACACCTTCACTGGTGCTCTCCTCAATGTGAGTAGATTTGGAGCTGTGTTTTGGATCATTGTCTTGCTGAAATATCCATCCCCGGCGTAACTTCAAATTCGTCACTGATTCTTGTACATTATTCTCAAGAATCTGCTGATACTGAGTTGAATCCATGCGACCCTCAACTTTAACAAGATTCCCGGTGTCGGCATTGGCCACACAGCCCCAAAGCATGATGGAACCTCCACCAAATTTTACAGTGGGTAGCAAGTGTTTTTCTTGGAATGCTGTGTTTTTTTGACGCCATGCATAACGCCTTTTTGTATGACCAAACAACTCAATCTTTGTTTCATCAGCCCACAGGACCTTCTTCCAAAATGAAGCTGGCTTGTCCAAATGTGCTTTTGCATACCTCAGGCGACTCTGTTTGTGGCGTGCTTTCAGAAACGGCTTCTTTTGCATCACTCTCCCATACAGCTTCTCCTTGTGCAAAGTGTGCTGTATTGTTGACCGATGCACAGTGACACTATCTGCAGCAAGATGATGCTGCAGCTCTTTGGAGGTGGTCTGTGGATTGTCCTTGACTGTTCTCACCATTCTTCTTCTCTGCCTTTCTGATATTTTTCTTGGCCTGCCACTTCTGGGCTTAACAAGAACTGTCCCTGTGGTCTTCCATTTCCTTACTATGTTCCTCACAGTGGAAACTGACAGGTTAAATCTCTGAGACAACTTTTTGTATCCTTCCCCTCAACAACTATGTTGAACAATCTTTGTTTTCAGATCATTTGAGAGTTGTTTTGAGGAGCCCATGATGCCACTCTTCAGAGGAGATTCAAATAGGAGAACAACTTGCAATTGGCCACCTTAAATACCTTTTCTCATGATTGGATACACCTGGCTATGAAGTTCAAAGCTCAGTGAGGTTACAAAACCAATTTTGTGCTTCAGTAAGTCAGTAAAAAGTAGTTAGGAGTATTCAAATCAATAAAATGATAAGGGTACCCAAATTTTTGCACCGGTCAAGTTTTGGTTTAATGCATATTGCACATTTTCTGTTAGTACAATAAACCTCATTTCAATCCTGAAATATTACTGTGTCCATCAGTTATTAGATATATCAAATTGAAATGGCTGTTGGAAACACCCAAATATTTAGAACTAAAAATGATTAAGATTAATAGGGGTGCCCAAACTTTTTCATATGACTGTATCTCTCAGTATCAATATGATCGACTCCTGTTATGTTGTCATTGGGAAGAGAATTCCCCATACAGGTGTGTTTTACTGCCTGAACCAAGACAAGCAGCATTTACATTGTCACACTAGCGTTCAGGTTTCCATCCTTTGGCTCCACTTGGGGACCCGAAAGACGGAAACCCTATCCACTTAAAAAGTAGTTACACGCGGAAACCTGCAGACCCCATAGACTATAATGGGGTCCGCCCGGTTTCCTCCGGGCAGGACTTTTCTCTCCACTGATTTTATGCGGAATCTAGGATGGAGTCTCGTACGGAGACTCAAACACTAGTGTGAACCTAGTGTTATCTGGAGAAGACTATGAGGTCCCAGTGCAATTTCATGTCACTCCTTTTTACTGTGTCACGCAGGGAAGTCAGAGAGGGCAGCAGTTCTGTCTAGGAACTCCCAAAAGAAAAAAAAAGTTTGCAAAGAATTGCAATGGTACCAGGACAATGGTAGAGTCGAAGTTGTGGCGTTTGGTTCAAGGCCAACTAAGGATGGAAAAAAGTTTCCAACTCTGGCCTCAAACTAAAATGATTCATTATTTTTAGTTGTATTGTGTAATTATAGGTATTGTATAATAATTAGATGCATATCCTGTTCTATATTTACCTTCATAGGGATTCAGTCTCTAGGTTTTTGTGTCTTAGAGAATCTCTACTGCTTCTGACTGACCATTACTGTCTCCCATGTATGAAGGAGTCGGAACAGGAGTCGGAGTTGGAATTGTTGGCTTGGACTTCCGACTCCACAGCCCTGAATAGTAGTTTTTCTTTCTTCTAAGTGATGCAAAACAAATTAACAATAGTGGACAAGTGCCATAGTTTACTCTCGACCTGCCTCCACCACTAATGGGACTTAGGTATTACAGATTTCAGTTCCTTTATGTTGTCCCGCTGGTTCTGATGGAATGTTATAATGACAAGTATTAAGTGAAGTATCTGTTAATCTCAATCCATTGTTAAAAGCTAAAGTACGAGTAAAAGTCAATCCCAAATACATGTTGTGGTTTCCATAGTTACAATTTCGGATGGACGATTGAGCCTTTCTACTATAATAGTATATTCTAATATGCTCATTATTCATCTGTTGTAGATTGTGCGTCATTCTGGTTATTAGGTCGGGTCTAGCTGACTACTTAGATTGCTCCTGCAATGAACATTATGCATTTCCAGTTAAGCAGCTTTAACCCCCTTTAGTTACAGACCGGTAGAAGTTGTATGACTCCATGGACTAAACTGTATGTGTTTCAACAGACCATGGATGTCAGATATCGTCTACCTGTGGTCTGGTGGTCTCCTTCTAGCCAGAATAGAGAGATGGTGTGGAAAAGCTCCCACCCTGATGTCCATTCTGTATGCCAGTCTTAATCAAGACCCGGCAGGCACAAGATGCCCCTGAATTATTAAGAGGCTCTTAAAATGTAACCAGTTCCTGTCCAAGGTATTTGGAGGTTTTTTTAGCACCTTTGACGTCTATAACATTTTCGTTGCTGGGCTAACAATGTAATTTTTGCAGCTTTTTACAAGCAATGCAACTTTCCTTTTTTATCCTTTTTATAGACGTATTCCCTTTGAACAAAAATTGTAAGAAGATTACTTTTTAGATTTCAGCTATTTTATCCTGATAAGGGTGATCGGTGTTCATTCTGATCTATTGTAAATTTTGATGTGCAGTATTACATGTCTATTTTAGGGTAATTGGATATTGGGTAGTGCTACACCAGAAAGAGCAGCTCGGGGGAGCATAAACTGTTGATCTATTGTGCAAAAAAGTGGCATTCGCCTATATTTGTAAAAAGTGTTAAGCAAACCTTGTGAGATTCGTCTCACAATTTTTCACAAGGTTTGTCCAGAAGTTTCATTTTGGGCTCAAACCAAATCTGCTATAGTTATGCTCTGGGGTCTCTTCAGACCCAAAGTATAATAATTGGAGGCCTAGGGAGGGTATGTAAACATAAAGAGTCCTACTCCTGGGTTCAGTCGCAGCATTCAGTGCGAGTATCCGTCCTCTTCGGGCCTCTTCCAGTCTTTGTTCAGGCCTCTGATTGGGCCTAAGGGGTCACATAAGGCATGCCGACACCATGATACTTGAAGAGATCCCAGATTATACTAGTGGTTTGCGGTTCCCGAAAACCCCAAAAATTTCAGGTTAGGAATAACCTGAAATTTTTGGAAAATTTATAATGAACCCAGATTGTTACAAACCGGTTCACTCATCCCTACATATAAAAATATGAAAAAAAATTGCAATTTTTGGTGCAAAAAATTGCATCATTTTATGCCTTGTACACCAGTTACATAATCGATCTGCCCCATTGTCATTGAAAATATATGAATTGCTATGTACTATGACAAAGTGTAACAAATGGGTTAAAGTTATCTGTCAAGCAATGCTGGAGATTAGTGTCTGGTGTTGGGTTGCCTGCCTTTCTTTCATGTCTGTCTAATTTATGTTCTAGTTCTCTTCCTGTCTCCATTATCAGATATATAATCTCACTGCCTTCAGCCTGGTGGCCTTCTCAAGGACTTCCTCTAAACTCTATTCCTGTTGACATTTCATTGTTTATCTCCTTCTAACCGATTCTTAACCATTTTAAGTAGAAGTGACGTTATGTTCTCGGCTTCGGTGACGTTATTGTTTTTATCTTGCACAGTCTATGTAAAATGTTTCCACATTTCACACATTTTAAGGTTTTTTGTTAAGGGTATCTGTTCTAAGGAGCCTTCTCCTAGCACTTACTGCACTCTGACCACTTGTTCCTCTTGTAGTTGTCCTATACTATGGGATATGTAGTCCTAGAAAATCAACTGTAAGAGATGTGTTTATTTCAGGGAATGTCTTGCCACAGTGTCAGCCTCATAAACCAGTGACCAACCATATCAACGAAGATATGCTGACCATTCAAGTTGACCATGTAATACATGTACATGGAAAGACAGGATCTGATCTTGCCAAAAAAGACAGGGACCCAGAGCAGGAGGACTACTTCGGTTATGATGTTATGCTATATAGAGACAACACCCTTAAAGGGGTTGTCTGGGATCATGAAAAAACGGGGCAATGCTGGGAAATTGTACAAAATAACGAGTGGTCCTTACATATTGGATCCTCGGCTATGCCAATGCCACCACTACTAGACTAACTCCAAGACTAACATCACATCAACACATGACTTCAGCATGTGGGACTACAAGAATGGGGTCCTGTGTCCCCTATCCATGTAACAATGGCCATGTGTGCAGCCAGTCCAGTTATTCTCTCCACAGCCAAGAACAACATTGAACTATCTTTAGCAGTCCCATAGCCTTTACATAAAGGGGCAGCGAACATTCTCCACTGCGTCTCCATTCAAACAGTGGACGTTGGTTCCTTGTTCTTATGACCATTAAGGACCCTTATTATGGAACAGATCAGACACTTATCACCTATCCTGTGAATAGGCGATAGGTAGTGATTTGGGGAAAACACTTTTAAGAAGTACCTTACCCCTGGGCACTCTTTCAGACTGTTACAGGAATGTATTTATGGAAGTAGCCAAGACCAAATTGATAGACAATAAAAACACAAATGTTAAATGAGGAGGATTTGGGGGAAGAGTCTTTGTAAACTTGTATGTGGGTAGGTGACTGGATGACCAAATGACGAGTAACATTACGAAGATCAGCTCTGGAGCACAAACTGATTCTTTGGGAAAAAGAATTTTGTATGGAGTATATTTGATGTATTGTGTTCTGTAGAAGTCAGTAACAACTTTAGAGGTAAAAAATTTGGTAATACTCTGGATACTCTGGACTCCAGTTGGTCATATGCCATTTATGTACAGGTCACCACTAAGGCCAGTGACTACTTTATTTTCAGCCTCTTAACAAAGTCTTCAAGGAGTTGGACAATACCTATACATCTGAATCAGGGGTGTAACTGAAGGTTCACAGGCCTAAGTGCAAAAGTCCGGCTTCAACTTCCCTGTGCAACTTCTTCTCACAACCATCAGCTACTGTATGTCCCATCTGTACATTTTAGCAGAATTTACTTTTTGCCCCCTTTTGTACCACCAAAGAATCTTTCCTTGGCTATACTCTGCTGACCAACTGTTATTTTGGTATTAAAAGGTTAATTTTCTCCGTTCTGACAGTGGAAGGCTGTGTATCATAAATCTTCTTCCCATTCCTCACTCCAGTGCACCAGAGGGCAGGGGTAATAAATTTATTATTCACAGACTGCCAGCCATCAAAGGAAATAAGAATGGAGATCAAGGAAGTTTAATCAGCCTGCACATGACCGTATTTTTTTC
Source organism: Leptodactylus fallax (assembly GCA_947044405.1). NCBI lineage: Eukaryota > Metazoa > Chordata > Amphibia > Anura > Leptodactylidae > Leptodactylus > Leptodactylus fallax. Next base: position 1,207,192 of record CAMRHE010000486.1, read on the forward strand.
TGGGTAGTAATTACGGATAGTATACACACCCATTAATTTCTATGGCCCCATGCACATGACTGTGTATTTTGTAAATCCGTGTGGAGGCCATTTTGTGAGGCTCATTCATTCCAGTGTATGGGTCTGTGAAAAGAGAAATTCCATCCTTCTGATGTCCATTCCGTTTTTCACAAACCCTATGTTTGGAGACTAAGTGTTGTGTGGGTGACCAGTGGGCCCCCGTGGCGTCCGCGTCCGGTCTCAGCTGTCACCACAACAACCCCTATAGTTACATGAGTGATCGGAATCTTTATATGCAGTATACTATTATTAGATGACTTGTATCTGATTATATACATGTGTATATTTCTAGAAGGATTCCGTTTTAGCTTGGACTGGCCCTATAAAGGCCTCTCCTTTTATTGCTCCGGGTGCCCTTATTTATTGCTCTTGTGGTATCATTTCTTGTTTGTTTCTTTAAACTGTTAGAGCTGGATTTGGAAAGAAAGGAAATGTTCCTGAACATAATAATGTTTTCTTTTCAAGCAATGAATGCCAGAAATGTGTTTCTCCACTGGTTTCCTCACTGCCAGTTTTACTTGCTTTTTTCTCTCCTCCAGTCGGTGGCACACAGTGCGAAAATGAATTTCTGCTTTTAATGCCATTGTATTTAGCGCATTCTCTTGTAAATGCTTAGCATACCTCCCAAGCGCTGCTAGATCTTTTAGCTCTCTTCTCTTGTTCTACAGTAGTTTTTTCTTGCTTAACATGTTTCCATTTGTTACTTCGCGCCAACAATTTTGTTATACAAAAATAACACTGAGTATATTTACTTCCCAGTCTTCGCCAACAATCCCAACATCTCTCTACAACACCTTGTCATCTAAACTCAAGGAGTAATTTGGGCCATGAGCGTTGTGGTCTATACAGCACATACTGTGCTTGGTATTACAACTCAGCCCATTCACCCCATGAGACTGAGCTTCGAAGAGGCCATGAGCGTGATGTCACATGGCCTCCAAAAGAAAAACTACCACTTGAAGCAGGTGAAACACCGGAATCCGCGCATGTCAGACCCCTGCTGATCTTCAGTTGATGACCTATCCAAAGGATAGGTTATCAATATACAAAGACTGCTATGAAGCAGAGATGAACGAAACTTGTGAAGTTCATATTTGCAAATGTTCGTGAGATTCGGGAAAAAATTCATTTCAGTCTGAACCCGATGTGCCAGGAAAATTTAAAGTATAACAAATGGAGACCAGGGAAGGTGTCTAGAAAGAAAAATGTCACCACCGGGCTTCCCATGTCCTCTGATTCAGCCTCAACAGTCACATGTGTGGGGCGGAGCAAGTTGTTGCGCTACCCAGTCTTTCCAAGGTGGCAACACTGATAACGTAGAGGATGTGCTAAGTTTAATAATGGATATTGAGTCCCCAGATTTATGTGATTAGTTTTAATAATATTTTTGTTTTTTTCCCTGTGAATTTTTGGTTTGTTGGTTTCCATATGGTGAAGTATATACTTTATTAAGAAATCGCATAAAGGTTGGATTCACATGGTAGAAAGTGAAGAGGAATTTGAGGCCGATTTCTGTTCTACTCCGCTTCCCTGCCCTGTGCCCTGAAAACTTTTAGCCACTGGTAAGCCGAAGACACAATGGGATTAATAAGCAGAGTGTCTCGCGCTGCAGGTTCTGCTGCTAAATCAGCCGCGTAATCCATGGCTAGATCAAGCAGGACACATTAATGTCCTAAAAAAAAGTAGTATCTGGCATTGACTCCCATTGAAAACACTAGGAGGCAGAATCCAGTCTGAATTTGGAGCTAATGTTGAGGCCGAATCCATCTCAAAATCTGCTCCAAGTGACTCCATGTGAACATACCCAAGCAAGGAATGTATTATTGAGGCGGACTATGCTGCTGTTGTGGGACTCTGCTTCCTATCCCTTTTGCTATTGGGTTGGCCCTAAGTCATGGAAAGGGTACATGTTGGAGCAGGGAAACAACAACACCCCCTCTCGTCCTGCTTGTCCGGCACCTTAATGGGAAACATATTTTAACTTTTGCTATGGGGCCCTTCTTTTATATGCCTTCCATATCATATGACCTCTGTAAAAATCAGATTTGTGTACATGGTCCATGATAGTAAGTGTTTTTATAGATTACACCAATGGTATCATCCCTGGCATCAAATAACACTTGAAATATGTGAATGTCTCCAAGGTCTGTCCTTTCTTTTGGTATTCTGTGTACACAATATATTATATCATTATTGTCATTGTCTCCCTTTCATTTCTATAATGGGGAATGAATTGCAGCACACATTGAGATGGTAATGATATTCTACGAGCATTATGTTTCAATACTAATTTGTACATGGGATTCCATTACATAGACGTATTTGTAATCTTTACACCTCGCTGAACAATCCAAACACAGCAATGGCAATATTGTATTTGTATCGTGGAGAATGATTCTAGTGGGTATTGTCTACAGACAGCGATGTGCGTAGACTGTGATTGTATCATGTGTAATGGGCTTCATGGGGCACTAACCTGAAACGGTTTCAGGATATGCTATATCTGATGCATTACTAACAAGTGTAAAAAAAAAGGAGTCACAGAACTCATAGTAGACAATCTTGAAAGTATTTTCCAGGAATAGACGTCACCAATGACCCTCGCTACACAGCATGTGGGTACATTCAAGTCCAATCCCAAGGCCCCCCTACTGATCACTCATTGATGGTTTTTACTGACATACTGTGTTATAAAGCTATGATACAGTCAGTCCTATAGACTTTGAATAAAGCAGCAGCGTACATGCTTGACCTCCTCTCCACTCAGACACATTCTCACCTTGGTTCTGGGTCCCGGGGCCAGCGGGGCAGCGGTCATACATATATCATCTATCCTGTGGATGGGTAATAAATGTCCTTGTGAGAAAATCCTTCAATTACAATAAATACAATGGTTTTTCTAGAGGGTTGCCATGACCAATAAATATCAGAGTCCGAGATTTCCTATTAGACACTTAAAAAAGATTTGATTTTTGGATTACTATATTATAATATCATAGAAAATATTCCAGAAAGGAAAATCACTTTGAGAGTACACACCTGTAGGGCGGTCTAATACAGAAGAAGTTTATTATTATTATTAGAATTATTATGTTAAAAACTTTCCAAAAAACCACCCCTTTGAAAAGCCCCCCTGCATTAGGGTATGTTCATATCTGCTTCAGAGCTTCCTACATCCAGGACTTTTTTATCCAGCAAACACTGAAACAAAACCCCAATGGACCCCATGATAGCCTGGGAGATCTTTCCGGCTCCATTGGTGTCCGCCATTTTATATAGCCGCTGCTTCCGTTATTTCCATTGTTCTGCTCCTATAATGTGAACAGTCCCTTATACACACGTGGACAAAATTGTTGGTACCCCTCGTTTAATGAAAGAAAAACCCACAATGGTCACAGAAATAACTTGAATCTGACAAAAGTAATAATATATAAAAATTCTATGAAAATGAACAAATGAAAGTCAGACATTGCTTTCCAACCATGCTTCAACAGAATTTTTTAAAAAAGAAAACTCATGAAACAGGCCTGGACAGAAATGATGGTTCCCTTAACTTAATATTTTGTTGAACAACCTTTTGAGGCAATCACTGCAATCAAACGATTCCTGTAACTGTCAATGAGACTTCTGCACCTCTCAACAGGTATTTTGGCCACTCCTCATGAGCAAACTGCTCCAGTTGTCTCGGGTATGAAGGGTGCCTTTCCCAGACGGCATGTTTCAGCTCCTTCCCAAGATGCTCAATAGGATTTAGGTCAGGGCTCATAGAAGGCCACTTCAGAATAGTCCAATGTTTTCCTCTTAGCCATTCTTGGGTGTTTTTATCTGTGTGTTTTGGGTCATTATCCTGTTGCAAGACCCATGACCTGCGACTGAAACCAAGCTTTCTGACACTGGGCAGCACATTTCTCTCTAGAATCCCTTGATAGTCTTGAGATTTCATTGTACCCTGCACAGATTCAAGACACCCTGTGCCACATGCATCAAAGCAGCCCCAGAACATAACAGAGCCTCCTCCATGTTTCACAGTAGGGACAGTGTTCTTTTCAAGATATGCTTCATTTTTCCGATGTGCCTTGCCAAAAATTTTGATTTTGTCTCATCTGTCCATAGGATATTCTCCCAGAAGCTTTGTGGCTTGTCAACATGAAGTTTTATATATTATTACTTTTGTCAGATTCAAGTTATTTCTGTGACCATTGTGGGTTTTTCTTTCATTAAACGAGGGGTACCAACAATTTTGTCCACGTTGATCTTCTTATTTTCAAGGACATTTTCAAGGACAGTATTTATGGGCCCAATACACCTTACTCATATATATGATATCACCTAAGTCTACAATTATAACCTGTACGTCATATTAAAGCACAGCATGAGGACAGTAAATGTACTCCCTTGGACACCTGGTAACCCTTGGAGGTTAGGAACTTCTGTGTTAGATCACTGTCCCAGGTAGGTTGTAGGCAGTGTATTTTTATTTTATTCAAGTATATGATAAATTCTCTAGAAGATCTCCTCTTGGACAAGATGACTATATCTAGACTGTGATTTTCTGTGACAGATTTTCAGTTCCGTAATATATTGTGCACATTGGTCCTCGAGGCATTTGCCCCTCTAGAAGACAGTAAAAGTACTCCCTCAGAGTCTTGGAAATCCTTGGAGGTTGGGAACCAAGACTCTAGAAGACCATTTTCCACATATATGTTAAAACCCCATCCCAGTAGTTTACAATGCATTTCTTGTAACAAAATTGTTAGTTCCATAATATACTGTACACACTGGTCATTTTTAAGGAAACTGCCTGGTTTTGCAATTTTGACTGGTTATCTCAAAAGATAATCATAAAATACACCACAATTCTTTCTTCAACCAACTTTGTCGTAACTGTTGACAATTTTTGCCTATTCAGTATTCCTTCTCATTATGCTGAATATTGTAACCAGATTCATGCTCAAATATTTTCAATTTGATAGCAGCATGATAATATGAGAGGAAGCCTCTACACCCGAGCTACGGCGGTAAAACTATAAATGAGAAAAAGTGTCATTTTAAATGAAGCCGTAAAGGGTGATAAAAAGCGATGTGCCCTGTACTACAGACCATTTAGAGAACAGGAAAAAGAACAAGATGTTGTGCCAGATTCCCTTAAATTTAATGATAGCAATTAATTTTCCTTGCTGAGTCAAGTAATGATGCCGTCCTTCCTCTAGGGATGGCGGATAATTCCCATAAGTGTGTAGTGCGGTTTTTGCATGTGTGAATTTTTTTTTACAGCCCAAATCATGGGTGAATCCTAAAGAAAATGTGAACAGAGCCTAATAGTGTAAATAAGGAGACCATTAAAATGGCAATTCACTTTTTTTTTTTATTGCTCCCCCATTTTTACATTGGTGGTTCACTGGTTAAACTTACTAGTTGTGTTATTCTGCAGTTATAGTTACCTACGCTGCCCTACATGACCTGCTTATAATCTGCCAGAGGTCACTGTCTTGTTCTTAGGTTTATGATGTATTCCTATGGAACTCAGAACGAGTCTGTCATAGGAATACATTGAGTTCCGCCTCACTGAATAAGACAGTGTGGGGCAATATATCTGCAGAATAACACAACTGTTCAGAGGAAGTCAGCAGCCCTTTGATGACGGGACAGACAGGAAGCTTGACAAACCAATAGGAGCATGGAGGGGGCTAGGTAAGTACAACATATATGTTTAGTGTATTGTTAATTTTTTAATAGTCACTTTATGATCCTTTCGGGCCCGGTGATTAAGGGGTTATAGAAAATACAAGATTCCAAAATAAAATACAAGTTTATAGAACAAACAACTGTTTAATAACAAATTCAGTTTGGTTCCACTTTTGTTTTAATTTTATAGGGGGTTCTCAGACTACGCCCTAAAAACAGTTATAGATACTTACGCAAATTTTTGTTTTCTATTCTTTTTGTTTCTTATTCTTTTGGATGTTTATGTAGTGTGAGTTATGACCCTTTGCATCTTGACAACTTGCTTTGACCTTGCTTATATTTCCTTGGTAAGTTCATTGCTTTACCAGTTACCACTAGGACATTGAAAATCCACAGAAATGTGAAAATCCTCAAAAGTAAGACTAGAGATGACTTTAGTGAGATACAGTATATCTATTTAGCAATGGCTTCTTGAATGCTTATGGTGGTGTTTGATTTTTTGCACAATATTGTAAACTTGCTTTGAGCTTGCATTACATCCGATTTTGCACTTGGCTGATGCACTTCTTAAATTATAGGTTTTAATGCGCTATATATAGCTATTAGGTCACAATCACATAACATTACTGTGACAATTCTCTACAGAAATACTGATTCCATTTTAGTATTTGAGCTGTGAAATATCCAACAGGCTTCTATTGAGTTGATACAATTATGTGTGCTCACAGGAACATCTATTGTTTGAAGGGCTCTTGATTCCGTCTTATGAAACAGAGAGCGCACTTTCTATAACATTCTTACCCATAAGAAAACAATATGCAATCTGTCATCGAGAATATAAAAGGCAACTATGGCAGATCCTGTTCACATTAAGAACAAAATGGAGTTTTAGATTTTGTTCGGTTGATACAGATCACTGGAATTTATTGGGTCTGTGAATTTTACCAATTCAGGTCCATTGTATACTGTAGAAATGGATTAAAAGCCAAATTATGCGAAGGAGTGATGAGTAAGATCAAGCTTTTATATATGAAGTAGGCAAGAGATCGGTTACCGAGACTGGTACAGATGAGTATGTATAGGACTCCATGAATGTAAACCCTTAAAAGGAATGTGTCACCAGAAAATGACCTATTGTATGTTAAACATATTTTGTAAGAATTTTGAATTTAATTTGTAATTTTCCATATTATTAGATATACTTAATCTTAAATCTTACAATTTTCACTCTGAACACTAAGCCTAATAATAGACCAACACTTTTGTAGGGGTTTTCTTTGCAGCAGTAACCTCATTTACATCACAGACAGGATCACAATAGAAGATAGCACCTCTAGATATAACACCATTGACTCATCATTGTGTCACAGATTGTCAACTCCTCCTCCGTGCATGGAGAATGTCTAGAAAGATCTCCCATAGACCTATAGACTATTACTGCCTGTGGCCATGACTATACTGCAAAGCTTTAATTCAGTTTTTCTGCTCCTATGAATTTATGGAACAGATGTGCACTGAACTAAGATTAGTCTTGGTTTATCAATGATCCATTTGTTTGTCTTCTGCCTGATATTCTTCAAAGTCTTCATGAAAACACATGTTGAAGGCCTCAGAAATGTTCCTGCTTCAATTCTGCTTTTATATTACAAACGCAAATATGATAACTTGTGTTGTCTTGTCTTCTGCTTCTTAAATTGGTTCAGATTGATCCAAGTTATCCATCAATGGTCTCCATAATCAGCTCTAAAATAAGTTGTCATATAGTATCAAATGACAAGAAGTCTTCTTCAGAGTTATCTGCATATGGAAGATTATTGATATTTTTTTCCATCAACCTTGGATCCTTGTTAAGGGGGTATTCCAATTATTTCAAGCTATAGGGGATAACTTGCTATATGGTGGTGTTCCGAACACTAGCACCCACACCAATCGTGAGAATGTGGGTTCCTTGTAACTCCAAGTGGCTGATCTTGCATTCACCACCACTCTATTCACTTTTTTAGGATTGCCTAAGATAGCCAAGTCCTGCCCTCTTAGTAGTCCCATTGAGAATGGATGGAGCAGCATTGCGCGGATGGTAGTGTGAACTTATCCTTGTACTGCATACTCATCATATTTGTGTAATTTTATGACCACTATCTTGTCCAACTAATTTGGTAATTCTCGTAGTGGGTCTTCACAAATGCAATGAAATACTAAAGTAATGAATTAACATTCTGAGGACATTATATAAATATACGGTTTAAAGGCTCTCCATGTGATATACTGAATACTGATGATTCTTTTTTTATGGGGCCCCCTTGTCCCTTTTAAGCCCCTGTATTGAAGTTAAGGGACGGAACTTTGAAGTACAGAAATGCTAGTTATTTGTATAAGTCAGGATCCTTCTACGATGCATCATATTGCTGCAAACTTTAAGGAAATCCTGAGCCAAGTCCCTTCAATGCCAACTTCTATTAATCATGGTTTTCTGTTTAAGTGTTTACTGTGTTTACTGTGTGAGTGACTCATAAACTAGATTTGCTGGAAAAACCTGTTCTTCTCTCCGAACAATAAAAAAATAAGTAAAGGACGGGGAGGGGTATGAGTATCTTGTGTAACACCATACTTCATAACCACCTGTATGCCAACCACGAGGATGCTGTTCAGCCATCTGAATGTGTGTGACATATAGAAAGTTATCACTTTTTTTTTTAAAAGGCTAATAATGGTGTAAAAAAGTCATACTCACCCATCCCCCTCAATTCTCAGTCTGCATCAATTTTGGTGTAACCGTATGAAAAATAATGACATGTAAAACATTAGTGGTAAATCGTACAATCTTACTTGTCTCCATGGAGTCTATCAGTCTTAGCCAGTCTTTCTTCTCTTATCTCCCGCATTTCCTGCTCACTACTCCCCTCCCCTCCCCATAGACTTCTACAGACATCTGAGTCATGTGACCTGCAGTATATCTCAATATAGCAGTGAATTGCAGAGTAAAAGGTAATTTAGCAGAGGGAAGGTGAAACTGCTTGATAAGAGTGGAAAGACATTTCTCTTGGATAAGATATATTACTAAGTCTTGCTTGTGCTATTTATTTAGGCAAAATTTGTCGATGACATTTGTTTAATCCTAAAAATGAATGCTAAAAGTAGATATAGTTGTCCTGTTTGTTACCCTGCAGAATTTTTCTTCCTGATGTCGAAACAGTCTTGCAGAAATCCAGCAGAGAACACAAGAGATAATCTCCAACCGATTTGGTCCATCTTTTGCTGGAGACTAACTGAGGAGGTGGGGTTTGAAAGCGGGAAGGGGGCTTAAAAGTGTGCAGACAAAGCACAGCAGGGAGGCTCCTGCTCCAGCCAATTGTCTTAAAGACTGCGGAGAAGGAGTATTGACATGGCTGAGCTCTTGTGATACAAAGATTTCTTTATATAGTTCTCAGTTTTAATTGTAGTATGAGATACAGTAGGGTAAAAGAAAAGCAGGAGATGGAGACCATCAGGACAATCATTTATTTTGACCAATAATTATCTCATGTATTAATGATATAATAATAATTATATAATAATAATAACTAAAATAATATTATAATATTGTATTATATTATAATAATAATGACATAATAATAATAATAATAATAATAATAATAATAATAATAATAATAATACAATATCATATTGTATTATAATGTAATAATAACTATAATAATATTATAATATTGTATTATGTTATAATGTAATAATAATAATGATATAATAACAATAATAATAATAATAACAACAACAACAACAACAACAATAATAATAATAATAATAATAATAATAATAACAATAATAATATAATATTGCTTTATGTTATAATGTAACAATATTATTGTTATTACTATTTCATGTCTGTGCTACGGCCAGCTCTACGTTGCATCATTTTCTGGATTATTGAAGATGTCCGGCTATCTTTAGTTAGTAAACATGGTTGAGATAACACGTTTTATGTCTTGTTAAAAAAAATTAAGCTTTTCTTAATTCTCCTTATAAAGTAACTCTCACGTACATGCTGGCATTTTGTTTAATGTAAATATTTAGCCGCTGGCCCGCACAAAGCTGTTATATGATTTTACTAGGGCTATTTTTTACTTTTTAGTGCTTATGCTATTTTAAGAGCCACATTGTTTCATTGTGGATATTTAGCAGAGAAATGGTCATTTTCTTGTGGGAATGAGTTTATTCTGTACTGTAGAGTCTTGCTAATGTTTCCTTGCTGGTGAAGTTGTTACTCTCGACTTCTGTAAATTGTACCTTCTGATTTCCATCTATTGTACAAGTTTCATGAAATGTGCAGGGTGTGACCAATGTCTGAGATACGTCAGTTCAGATACAATGAACGCCTCTAAACATAATGTATACTGTACAATTAAACCCTTATCTACCTTTTGAGGATTTTGCATTATTAACCCCATGTATGCAGCTTTGATCAAGTGAGCCCAGCAGTTGTGCTGACATTTTCCCATTGATCATTGTATCCCTCCAATCATTTCACCACAAAGCCATAGCTTGCCTTATACCCAGAGGCGTAGCTAGGGGTTTAGCACAGGGGGGAGAACATGTCCAAGTGGGCCCCCTACTTGGACATGTTTGTATACCGATACTATCAGTATACGGTGAGCGTATAGTGGTATATAGCGGCTCTACAGACGATTTAGGTGAATGCAGTAGCATTTAGTGACTTACCGGTGACGTCTCTGACTAATCGTTCACATTCCGCATCTCTTTCATCTGGACGGCCATGACCACTTCTTCCAGTCTCTGTAAAGTTTGCAACATAGACATCTTTGGCTCCTCACTTTTCCAGGTACCCGACCCACATTGTACTCACCTACACAAAGCCCCCATCCTGCTGCTACCCCAATTATAAAATATATGATATAACCCCCCCATAATGAATAATACCCCCAAGTGCATCTTTAAACTAATAACTTCCCTTTGCACCCCTTTAAGAGGACCTTTCACGTCCTCATGTATATGCTGTTTTACATACCGCTAGAAAGCCGACAGTGCGCTGAATTCAACACACTGCTGGCTTTCCCGGTATATGCCCCGGGGCTGGAGATATCGGGGGGTCTAAATTTCACCGATCACGTCAGAAGGGTGTTCCTGACAGTCTAGTTGCGCTGTGAGGAATGCCCTCCCTTACAGTACCCGTCCATAGAATTGTACTGGGGTGTACTCAGCCAAGTGATGACGCTGAGCAGTTCCTCACAGCGCAGCTAGACTGTCAGGAACGCCCTTCTGACAGTGAACGGTGAAATTTAGACCCCCGATATCTCCAGCCCCGGGGCATATAACGGGAAAGCCGGCAGTGTGCTGAATTCAGCGCGCTGTCAGCTTTCTAGCAGTATATAAAACCGCATATACATGAGGATGTGAAAGGTCCTCTTTAGATAATTTGCCCCTTATTAATAATGCCCCAGGTGTTTCCTAATTACAAAAGGAAAAAAAAGGGAAAAAAATTTTTTGGGGTTCCAATACCCGGGACCCCCAAGGAACAACTGTTTGAATGAACCGTGGTATCTGTGTAAGCACCGTGACCCCTTCTCTGTTTACATAGTGTCATCTCATAGTGGCCATGTAATGTAACTACAGCCTCATCCTATACACGTCTATGTGACAAGGCTGGAATGACATCACACGGTCACTATAAACAGACAGCGTGTGATATAAACAGGCGCCATAGCCCCTTCATACAGCTGATCAGTGAGGAATCATTTATCTCTTATTGATGTTTTATTCTGAGGATAGATCATCAATAAAAATGAGCTGGAAAACGCCTCAAGGCTAAGGCCCCATGTGGCGTCCTGCAGCAAAAAAAGAGCTGCGGGAAAAAACGCGGCGGCAACGCATCGTGATTCTTCCAGCAGCACTTTGCACAGAAAGTTCGCAGAGGTTTCCTCTGCAGACTTTCTGCTTCAATTATATCTATAGGGAAACCGCCAGCATTTCCGTAGGTATAATTGACATTCTGCGATTTCCAAAACACCGACTGTTTTGGAAATCGCAGATTATCTGCTGTGCATATTATACTGCAAAGTAGGGATGGGGGCCCCATGTGGCGAAAACCCACTGAAAAAAACCGCGACATTCTAGCAAATCCCATCCACACACTGCGGAAAAATACGTGCAGCAGACACATTGTGATTTAAAAAACCTTTGCGGTTTTGGAAATTGCAGCATGTCAATTATACCTATGGAAACACTGGCGGTTTCCATTCAGGTGTATTGAAAACAGAAAGTCCACAGAGGAAACCCCTGCAGACCTTCTGTGAAAAGCGCTGCGGGAAAAACCACAACGCTACCACCGTGGTTTTTCTTGCAGCGCTTTTTTTGCTGCAGCCCAGTACATGGGGCCTTAGTCTTAATAAGGTGCAAGTGCAACTTTAATGAAATTAATTGTCCCCTCATATTATGCCCCTGATTCCCCTTGACATAAATACTGCACCTCTAATGACCCCTTATATCAATGACCACCCCCTTATGTTCATAATACCTCCTAATATAAATGATGCCCCCTAATGGCCCCTTATATAAATAACCTCCCCCCTTGTATTCATAATACCCCCTAATAACCCTTATATAAATGACCCCCCATCGTCATAATGATAATGTCCCCTGATGAATCCTCCCTTTATAGTTAGATTTCCCCCTCCTAACCACCCCTTATTCTATTAATATACCCACAAAAAAATGATACTCACCTGCGATGCTGATGAACGGAGCCGCCGCTTCCTCCCTGTCCACGCGCATGACGTCTGTGTCTGAGCGCAGGCGGCGCGATGTTGTGACGTCATCGCGCCGCCTGTGCTTAGAAGAAGACATCGGTCTGTGGTCTCGGGGTCTTGTAAACCGCAGGCCTGAAGTGGCTTGCGGTTTACAAGACAGTTAAGCACCAGGAAGCATTGTAACTAGATCGGTGTCTGCAGACACCGATCTAGTTAGAAATAAAGGATGTATTAATGGCGGCCAAAGACTCAGTGGGCCCGGGGCGGCCGCCTCCTCTGCCCCCCCCCCCGCTAGCTACGCCTCTGCTTATACCAATGTATGAACACAGACAAGACAGCCCCAGCTTTGTGTGGGCCCTTGGATGATAGAGCCTCAGTAGGTCCCTTTGCGTCCTTAGTGTTCTCCTCTAAAAACTGTTGAAACAAAAAACACCCAAAATATGCTGCAGCACAACTGCCGGAGTAGCTGTACTTCTTCCAGAACTTTCAACCTATGCAATGCAAAGATTGACAACTGTTGGTGACACCCTCAGCAATATTTGGCATGCCTGTAACAGCGGTCTGCATAAATAAAGAATGTAATATACAAAGTTAAATATGCTAATATATTATTTAAAAATCCTTAAAAAAATAAAACTGATAAAAAAAACTTAAAAAAAACTCAGATACTTATCTTAATATATAATTAGATTTTTTTTTTTTACATTTTTTAAGCATTTATTTTGTTATTAATAAATAGTATGCACGGTATAATTTGCTTCTACTATAGAAGGGAATTTTTTTTTACAATTTTTAAAATATATATAATTTTTTATTGCTGAATAGTGTGCACCGTGTAACTTGCCTCTATTATAGAAGAGAATGTTTTTTTTTACAGCTTTTTATTTAATTTATTTTTATTTTTTGTTATTGCTGAGCAGTGTGTACAGTATCCTTTGCTTCTACTATAGAAGGGAAATTTTTTTTACAATTTTTAAAATATGTTTATTTTTTATTGCTGAATATTGTGCACCATGTAACTTGCCTCTACTATAGAAGGAACAGTTGTATGTTTTTGTATTTTTATTTCTGAGCAGTGTGCACAGTATAGAAGGGAAGGTTTTTTTTTAATGCTTTTTATTATTTTATTTATTTTTAATGTTTTATTGCTGTATAGTGGGCACAATATAATGTGCTTCTTCTATAAAAGGGAAAGTTTTGTTACAGGTTTATTGCTGACTAATATGCATAGTATACTTTGTCTCTACTGCAGATTTACATTTTTTTTAAAATAGCTTTATATGCATTTATTTTTTATTGCTTAATAGTGTACATATAGTACTTTGCCTCTGCTATAGAAGGGAAGGTCTAAATTTGTCTAGTTATCTTTTTATTGGTACTGGGGATTGTCTTTTTGCTTTAGTTTTTCCTTTACTATTAAAGGGTGCATCCTTAAAGGGGTTGTCCAGATTCTTTTTTAATTACGTGAAAAAAAAATGTAAAAAACCCATACTCACCTGTCCACAGTGCTCCGGTGTCTCCCAACGTGGTCTGATCCTGCAGCTCCATTGTTTTCTTCTAGCAGAAGTCCCCGCAACACGTGACTGCTGAGACCTGTGCTGTCCCCAGATCCCTTCCTTAGCCCGCTGATTGGTCTCAGTGGTCACGTGACAGCCGAGCAGTAGGACTGGACCGCACTGGGAGGACACCGGAGCATCGGAGACAGGTGAGTATGTTTTGTGTTTTATTTTTTCACCTCTCCTGGCCTAATTAAAAAACAAATATTTAGCCTGAACAACCCTTTAAGTGAGATTCATAGAGTACAGTATTTTTATACGCAACCCTATGTAAGATCACAGATAACTTGTTGTACTCAAATGACAATGACAATCTCAACTCAGATTCAAAAAAATATTTTTATAGAAAACAGGTGAAGGAGAATTTCTAAAAACTTACATAAATTGCTGCACAGGGAATACTAAATATTCATGAGATTCTTCAAGTAAGAGATTTTAATATTTTATAGTGTAGTTTGAGATATTGTATCTTTGAAGGAGCCGGATTGTTCATAGCAATACTATTGATGGTGAAAGAGAAAATAAATTTCTCTTGCCAGTAGCAGTGCATATCACTCGCTGGTGAACCATGGAGCAGTTCATCGCTTTCCTCGCACCTTTCATGCTCAGTAAGCATATGCTGCAATGTTCTTTCTTCCAAGACATCTTACATTATTCTGTCTTCCAGTGTATGATAAAAACTGTTACAGAAGATGGTTTTATAACTTATTTCACAATCTCTCTGTTCATGTCACGTTATACATCTGTTCAAACAATGCAGCATTTTCGGTAGACTATTTCTAATAAATGGCAGACGTGTCCTTTGTTACCTTTCTTCTTGGCTGGGCATGTCCAGATATGTGTGACAGGGTGATTAATTGTCAAGACAATATTTTTTATGATCTTGTGTCACAAAGTGATATCTTATATATGTCTATGTGTGAACTAAACCCTGACAACATTGTATTGAACTGGTTTCATGGAAAATTGGAGTCCTTAACCAAATTTGAGCTAAACTAAGGGTGGACAGATCTGTACTCTACTAGGCTCCTGATAGAATGTATGACCCATCTAGCAAGAAACAAAATGGAGCTCCTTTCTGTACTTGGGGCATGTTCACACTACCATTGTCCGTTGCTCTCATCCAGACAATAATTGTAGAATACAGGTGAAGCCCTGTCCATCTGTATTTACTCTCATGTTAAAAACACGATGGAAGTTTTTGTCCATCTTGCTTTTTAGTTTTCTGACGGAAGAAAAAGTCCTGATGCACAACTTGGTCTTCTGTTACAAAAGTAAACAAACATGACATAAGAAAACGTCTGTCATGTTGTTTACATTAGAGTCAATGGGAATGGACAAAGATGGAGGGGCCACTCTATTGCTGTTAAAATTCATCGCTCTCATCCTGTATGAACGTCCCTTATGGGGTGCACTTCGACCTGTGAAGAACCAGTGAAGCAGTATCAGTGTGCACCATACCAAATGTTTGGGGGTCACCGTGACAGCTGAATAAATTGGTGATACCTCTAAAATTATTTTGTCTTTAAAGATAGTAGCCAATACTTCTAGCAGACATGGGTGACTTATTCCCTTTAGTTAATCCTACGGCACGTGCACTTTACCCCGTATGTGTCTTATTTTCTAATTGATGTGCCCGATGTCAGGATTCTTCACACTTGGCAAAAATTTTGGTATGTAATTATTAGTCACACTGTCAACGTACCTGTTGACTGTTTCCATCATAGGAAGTAACATTTATAGACAATACAGAATAAAGAGAATTGGAAATTAAGTGAAAAGGCAACTTTATAGCCTTTATACTTTATAGCCAGTTCTAATCAATATTAATAAAAGGTGGAGTTTTACTTTAACATTTTTAAGTTGGCTTTATTAGACTGTAACATTGATGGCGGTCAGTATCTGATTGGTGAGGGGGGCGCCTACTTTACCATATATTACCCTTTTCAGCTGGCAGCAGTTAAAGGTTTTGTCTGGCCCCCCAAAAATTGTTTGTGTAGTGTCAAATGCTGTAAAATAACAAACTACTATGTAATAAATTCTGGCCCCCTTTCTTTCCCTGGTCCTCCGCTGACATTTTTGATGGTCCCCGGCTGGTCTCTGTATCCTGTTTTAATCCGGACATGTGACCATTGCAGTCTATCGCTGGTTTCTACTGACACCACTGGGGTCAATTCTTCTGCCATTGATTTCCTGAACCGGTCACAGGTCCTTGTTGGAGCGTCATTGCTGGAGACGAGGATACAGAGACCCAAGAAGTGTCAGCACAGGGGCGGCGGCGAGAGCTCCTGAATATGAGTATTTTACAGCATTCTAAAGCTTCTGGCAAACAATTTTTGGGACTATACATCCCCTTTCATATTCCTGTATTGTGAATAGCACCTTGTTAATGATAATGATAGACTTTAGGACATGTTCATCATCTTTACAGAGATGTTTTCTATTCAGTATTCAATTTTAATGGGAAATGAATCTCTAAGACGGCTTCTGTGAAATATGACCATATTTGATTTTCTTTCAATTTCTTCCTCTGGCCGTGAAATCATTTTGTAACAATGCTTTTTCTTCTCCTTCTCCATGCCGACTCTGTTCTGTAATCCCAAGATGACTCATATCAACACCAAGAAGAGAGAATTCTAAAATAGACTATGTGCCGGTGTGTTGAGGATGCGGTGAATTGTGCTTATATATGCAGAATAAATGAGCTAAAATTAGTTTTGCTGTGAAACACAGTTATGATTTTAAAGTAGTAACAAGATTAGCTGGTACTAGAGGTAGAAGACGGAGATTTTACAAAAAGAAAAATATATTTTTATTTCCATGCCTAAACCTGTGATGGTGCATGGTACTATAAGCAAGTGTTAGATGTAATACTCTCTGGCCACCACCAGATGCTCAGGGAAAATGGTACAGGAATCATGTCACTGGTTTATGTATAACTACCTGGCATTATTCCTTTTTGTTAGAAGGATGACAAAAAATTACAACTTATAAAAAAAAAAAATAATTGAATTAAAAAAAACATATTTGGTATTCCCACATCTAGAATGACTTGTACAAAAATATGAACACGTTATTACCAGGGGCGAACATAGTAAAAAAAAAAAAAATTGAAATAATGTATTGATGATTTCATTCATTTGCCTCCCGAAAAATACAATAAAAGATAAAAAAAAGTTGTATGTACCCTAAATTGGTACCAATGAAAACTAGAAGTCATCTTGCAAAAAACAAGTTCCCACACTGTTCCATGTGTCATAAAAGATTAGAACTGTTGAAATGCTAAGATGCAAAAAATTTGCTCAAAAATTCCAAAGTAACTTGAATCCTACGATCCTTTTTAAGCTCTTAAATAATTGACTGACCCATGTCAGTGATCTAGTATACTTCCTGGTCACACTGAGAATAAAAAGTGGCAGCAAGGATTTACCGGGAGCAGACAGTAGTCAGCAACAGATCGGCAGAGTATACCCAGGGTAACCCAAGTCATCAACAGAATTGCTATGAGTGACCAATTCATCTGAACAAGCAGTCGTCTTAGGCCTGATACAGGGCTAGTGTGGTATTCAGACAAGAAATAAGATGCATGGTAAAGGTCAAGCAGTTGTTGGCAACAACGGGCTTGTAACGGCTGTAGGTACGGTAGGATGAATTAGTAGGACACTGGTCAGAATACAAGCTGGGCCGCCATCTGGTTACACAGATCAGAGGTCAACAGCTGAGGTATAGTGACAAAATTATCGTTAGAAAACAGAAAAGACTTAACAGGCTCAGTTGCTATTGGTTATAAAGTGTCCCTTACCTAAGAATTGACCAGATGTAATTTAGTCTTCTACATATATGCCATATTATCCTTCTACACCAGATCTGCTATGCATAGAGCATTAACTGGTATCCATAACTTCTCCCTCTGAATGCCTCTGCAGAGTGCCAGGCATGTCCCTTACACTAAACTAACTTTAGCAAATTGAAATAAATGAGTTATCCAGATGAAAACATAAAAACAGCACCAAAAACAAAGCCTAACCTTTCTAATCCCCTGCTGATCCAGTGCCGATACTCTGGTGGCTTTTCTGGGTGTTGTTTAAGTGGTGACCTTGTGATCGCCTCCGCCACTCAGTGCCCTCTATTGGCATTCTATTGGCATCAATGGCCAGTGTGAAGCACTGAAGTATGGCAGGTGACGGCCGAGGCTTCTGATTGGCTGGAGAAGTCATGTATCGGCAACATCAGGGGTCTACCAGAATGTCTGAGCTGGATCGGTGGGGGATTAAAGAGGTGAATCGTGTTCTTTTTTATTTTATAGTATTTGCTATTGTTCTTATTTGTTACACTAGGCCAATCTTTATTATGCATTTTTAGGCAACCCCTAATTCATTATGGCATAAGATCCCCCAGAGGGACTTTTTGAGTGACTTCCCTGCTTTCTGTTCAGATCACTTTTGCTACCAGCAGGAGCCATTCAGCTAATGGCACTTCTGTATATTAGCAGACTGTGTTTAATACACTGCAAAGATATGTAATCCTTAAGACCTGCTTTACATGGGCAGGTTTGATCCGTAAAAAAAAAATATAGACCAGATGTTGGCCATATTTCTCAGACCAAACCCTGAATAAGGACTCGGACTTCCACTATAATAGTCATCTTCCTTGCTTCCATCTTTGCTTCCATCTTTGCTTCCTTGACTCTACAATCATGTTTTCAATAGGGCAACAGTAGAGCCACATAGAGGTAAAACACCTAGCCTCATAGATGACTCTCATGCCAGGAGTCCAGGTTCACACTCAGGGTTTTGTTTATCATACACGGCCAAGATCCAGTCCATAAATCATGGACCAAACCCATCTGTGTGAAGCCAGCCTAAATAGATATTAAAGTGAAAAAAAAACCAAAATAAACATTCGCCATTTTTTTACGTTCCTGAAGCGTCTGACAAGACAATCTTTATGTCAATGAGCTTTAGACTGCTGTTATTATCAGATACAGTATTATATATTTGCAGACTTGTGTCCCGACTCGTTGTCCTTCCCTTTAAGAAAAGAGTAACTGAATTGGTAGAATGCCATTTCTATTCTCACACAACTTCTAACATCTTTGTTTTTACACAAACACAAAGTATATTTTGGGTTTAGAGGACATTTATTATTTTTTTTTCTTTCTTGATTTTATTTTTAGGTCACAATACACAATTCATTTCAGATCAGGATGAGTCTGACAGCTAAGATCTCTTGAGACAGCAAAAGGGATTTTAGCCAAGCCAATTTCACTTATCTGCATACAGCGCTGTTTCCGGATCGTTGTCCTTCATCAGTACAGAGCAAAGTGAATTGGCTGGCTTAGTGGGAGGCAATGAGTGGGTTAGGGACAAGAATCTCTCACATTGAGGAGAGCACCAGTAAAGGTGTGTAGAGATTTTAATTGCCTTTTGCCCTCTACTTAGCATCTACATATCACAAGGCATTATGGGAAAGGAGCCCTGTTGCTGTCTCAAGGCTCGGTGAGTCGAAAGCAAATTGAGGATTTGTTACATCCAATAGAGGGCGCATGAGCTCCCCAGCTCCTTTCCCATAATGCCTTGTGATATGTAGATGCTAAGTAGAGGGCAAAAGGCAATTAAAATCTCTACACACCTTTACTGGTGCTCTCCTCAATGTGAGAGAGTCTTGTCCCTAACCCACTCATTGCCTCCCACTAAGCCAGCCAATTCACTTTGCTCTGTACTGATGAAGGACAACGATCCGGAAACAGCGCTGTATGCAGGTAAGTGAAATTGGCTTGGCTAAAATCCCTTTTGCTGTCTCAAGGCTCGGTAAGTCAAAAGCAAATTGAGGATTTGTTACATCCAATAGAGGGCACATGAGCTCCCCAGCTCCTTTCCCATAATGCCTTGTGATATGTAGATGCTAAGTAGAGGGCAAAAGGCAATTAAAATCTCTACACACCTTTACTGGTGCTCTCCTCAATGTGAGAGATTCTTGTCCCTAGCTAAGATCTCTGTAAGATCTCTGAAAAGTCAATGTTATTTCAAAAGAGAAAAATTGGTCGGTGCTCATTTTACCTACAGAAGAAATGTAGCATTACATGGCACCCACTTAAATGAATAGGCAGGAATGTAATACAGGCTCTTCCCCGTATCCTATAACAGGTCCATTTGCCTGAAAGGGCATATGTTAAAGGGGTTTTCTGGGCATAAATAACTGATGACCTATCAAATTGAAGAGGATGGGACACCCAGCACCCCGATCAATCAGATATTCTCAGCATCTGATACATAATGGATGGAGCAGGAAGCAGACAGCGCTGTTCTATGTGTAGTGGCCAGAACAGGTATTGCAGATTAGATCTCATTCACATGAATGAGACCTAAGCTGCAGTGACTCAGTTCAGCCACTACACATAGAACAGCGCTGTCTGCTTCCTGTTCTATTCTCTGTGTATCAGCTGCTGAGAACAGGTGATCAATGGGGGTGATGGGTGTTGCACTCTCTCTGATCTGTTATTGATGACTTATACTTAGGGTAGTTCGTATCTAATATAATTTATTACATTTGGGTTCCTAGAAATCAACTACACTTAGATCATCAACAGAGGCGAAGGCTCATGTTATATATTAACTTTGAGTTACTCTTGTCTCACAGTAAAATTAGTATTCTGGCTTTACTGCCATATGGGAAAAAAAATTCAAGATGCCTTGAGATTATTAAAGAAATTTGCATTGTTTTGAACATTTTTGGCAGTCACGAGCTGAGTTATGACTTTTTTTGTGCCTAAAGGAAAGCAGTAGACTACTTTTTCTGCTACATCTATGCTTTTATAACTGAAGACACTTTGTCTACTGACCACTTACTGAACATTAGCATAAACAAACCCAAAGTTCTTCTAAAATATCGGACACAACTTTTATGAAATATAATTTTTTGGAGAAAATTGAGACTATAGAAATGAATACAAAAATTTGCTGCTCATATTTTTAGTCCGCTTTGTGCTTCCATTGCCCTGCGCAAACACCACTGTGTTTATACTGGAAATTCTGTATTGTGCTCCAGGGTATTCTGAAATGCAATTCAAATTATTGCATATCCCCGGCTGGTCTGCTCCGCCTGCTTGTTGCCATTATATAACTTTAACCTTATGATTTGACTTGCTGTTCTAGTTGATTTACATATGATTTTGTAAGAACACATTGCCACATAAGGTAAAAATACATTAAACATATTTATTTTAATATTATAAATTTGCTTTAGTGCATATTTATTATCATTATTGTTATTATTTCTTCTTCTTCTTCTTCTTCTTCTTATTATTATTATTATTATTATACTCTATAACATATTTTGCAAATGAAATAAAAATAGATTTCTAATATTGTTGACAATGTTATTGTTCAAATTTTACCAATAAAATAAATATTTGAATATTAGTTTAAATTTTATTATCACTGTAATTATTGTTGTTAATGATAATATTATTGTTATTTTTTCTGTATTTTCATAGTATATTTTTCCAATAAAATACAATTTTATAGAAAACATATTATATTTTTATTATTATATTTTTATTATTATGTATTTTTCTTTTCTTTTATATCAATAAATACAGAAGAATAGGCTATGCATATCACTGCAAACACTAAAATATTTTTATAGGCAAGAAGGAAATATACAGATTTCCATGCTATCTTTATAAATATAAGTTATTGACACTCCTTAGTCGCCATGTGCAGGCTTGTCCAAAGGTATAGAGTCCTGAATAAGTGGAAAACGGTTTGGAGCACCATCGTGTGTGTGTGACATGTTACTAGGGTTATATATATATATGTAAGTATCGCTATCCCATACATTTGTCCTATGCATCCATTACAATTTTGGTGATGGCGGATGCCCCTTTCCTCTTGTTAACATGTCACACACAGGATGGCATTCCCAACCACTGATTTCCGTTCATTCAGGTGTCTCCATACGTTTAGCCCACCTGCATATCTGTATGGAATATAAAACTAGATGGTGTTAAAGACAACATGACCGCATTGTTTCTGCTGACAGGGGACAGCCAGGGTGTTCCCAAAATATTAGGTGACAATTCCAGTGGATTCTGTATGCAAATGTCTCATTTTTAGTGTAGAATTATGATCTTACAAACACACATTTCTACCGTCATTCTGTATACAGTATTGTGCAAATGTTTTAGGCAGGTGTAGCAAATTGCTGCACAGCTAGAATGCTTATAGACACAGAAGTGTTCATAGTTTATTTTTGTCAATTAACAAAATGCAAAGTGAATGAAGAGAAGAGAAATGTAAATCTCATCAATATTTGGTGTGACCTTTGCCCTTTGGAGGAGGAGTCCTGGAAGTGATGATCCGGCCCCCACAGATATAGCCCTGATCTCATCATCATCCAGTCTGTCTGGGATGACATGAAGAGACAGAAGGATTGGAGCAAGCCTACATCCACAGAAGATCTGTGCTTAGTTCTCCAAGATGGTGGGAACAATCTCCCTGCCCAGTTCTGCCAAAAACTGTCTGCAAGTACCGAGAAGAACTGATTGAAGGCAAAGGGAAAAGGTCTCACTGAATACTGATGGGATTTACATTTCTATTTTCTTCATTGAATTACCTATTTCTTAAATCATTCTTACTTGGTTCATGGTATTTATTAGCTTTTGGTATCTTTTTTGTAGATATAAACATGGCACATTTTTTCCTGTTTTGCTCTGTGTACTTGATTCTGGGTATTATCAGCTTACAATATACCTGCTATATAGCTAGGGTAGAACAATTGTCGATAGATGTTTTTTTAGGATTACTGTAGACCTTTACAACCTTATTGATGGTAATGATGCATCTTGACCTTGACCCCCTTAAGTGATGAACACCGTCAATCTCTAGCATGTGAGAAAATCTTGTGCCATGTCAAGAATCCAGAGTCCTCAGTATCTCCTTTTTCTCCATGGTCTAAGTCTTATTTCATTTGTAAGATCATGTCCAGTCCATCCATTATGGCAGATTTACTAATACTTGAGACTTGGACAGTCATTACGCTTTGCTTTTTGCTGGTATATCTTGACATATCATCTTCTGTAGCATTACCCCATATATATAAAACACCAATTAGGTTTTCCAGCATACGGCACCTCTTGCAGCTTGAAATCTTTCTGTCCCTAAACTTTCTGAATACCCGAAGCAATTTACATAAGTAATTTACCATAAATATTTAGTAGGAAAACCTTCCCATTTGCATACTGTATGCTCTGTATGTTATTGTTGTGTATTCAGATCACTTCCTCTGGCATGTGTTTAGGAATTACACAGAATTAATGAATTTACCAGGGAAGATTTATCATAGATAGAAACTAGATTAAAATAATGCTTATGATAAAAGTTTCGATTTTTGACCCATGGCCGAATTTGAGTCAAAAATTGTGACGTTTTACTCTCGCTTTTCAAAAAGTATGGTGTGTGCTCAGAGGGGATGGTGCATTGTGGCCCTACAGATTTAACATCATTTATGCCAAAAAACTGGCACAACTAATGACTAGAATCTGCACCATAGGCGGTATAGTTTTCAGCTTCTTCCACATGGACAATTGAGATGAGCCAAAATGAGATGAGTTATAATTTTGTGCATCTGACACCAGCGAGAAATAGGTCAAGACCTGTTTAGCAAATGCCAGTCCTCAAGGGGTTATTTGGGGAGTAATAAAGCTTACCTGTGCATACCCTGCTCTAATATAGCTTTATTACTAATGCACACCCTGGTCCCTTTGAACCCCTTTCCATTTTTTTGCAGAGGGCTGCGGGGGAGGCCAACATGGTTCCTGTTTACACAGCAGCCACTCCGACTCTTGGTCACAGGACTGACTCCATTCTACTGAGTTGAGCTTTGGCTTGTGTCTTAGGGGAGTTTATGATGCCATAGAGCTGGATCAACTTCAGGGGAGGCAGAGGAAGAAGAGTTCTGTCCTCCCCTGCAGCCCTCCACAATATTTATGAACAGGGCTCCGCTCCAGGGAACCAACGTGTACATTAGTAATAAAGCATAACCATATATAATGGATAAATTGAGAAGACAAAAAGGGAGAAAAAGCAGACATAGCACTAGGAAATACAATAGTTTGAATTATTTAATATTTCGAGATCAGTTTGAACCATTTCCAGATTTTCCGCTAAGATGTTCACGAGACAAAGAACTCTGACAGCTGTAAGACACAATGACACTTTCCACTCGGTTGGACACACCTTTGATTATCTGTAAAAACTTGACACAGAATTACATTTTCTTAATGGTCAATATGGAGCCCATCAGGCAGTCCGACTGCTTTATTTCCTGATATCTGCTTCTGATTTCCCGCCGCCTTTCCTCCCTTTGTTACTGAACCAATGTCTTGTGCCCTACTTTACTGGCACCACACTGATTCCATTTTGTTAGTTCATCATAATTTATTATCATGGCAGTATTTCTCCTTTTCTTGCTATACCTGTTGCTCAGTAAATAGGACAATCTCAGCAGTCAGTATTATATAAAGTCTATCATCACTTCCTTCAACAGTCTCCCCAGTGTCTCCCCCTCAGTGCATAGGCAGTGGTGTAGCAGATAATTTTTTGTTTTTGCAACCTTTTTTTTCTTTCTTTCATGCATTTTATACCCTACAACGTATTCTAATCCTTCCTGCTGCCTGGACCAGCAGGGATGTGACAAGTAGTCTAATACCAGAGCGTTATGCAGTGCGCTACTGAGTAAATTTTACGACCATGGATATCGGAGGAACTGCACATATAAAAACACCCTCTATATTGCCCTCTATATCGGCCCAAAATCATACATCACAAATCTTCACATTAAATGTACATGAAGTCACGAGGTGGACACTCACCCAGGGTTTGCTGCGACCTCTACCTCTAGTCCCAACGTACGTTTCACCCCTGCATCCTCCACCTCCAGCGAAACGTACGTTGGGGCTGGAGATGGAGGTCACAGCAAACCCTGTTTAGTTATAGACCAGTGTGTAAACTGGTAACAATAGAAGCAAACGCTCAGCTCTGAGTGGTTCTTGGTAGTGCATGGTGAGCCTTGCATTGACTTTACCCTCTTATCTAAGTAATAATACAGCAGCGACCTTTTGTTTCATGTTGTCCGGAGTGGTCAGCTCTGTTGGTCTGGTAGAGTATCTGCTACTTACTTAGGTGCACGGAGGACAAGAATTGGGTCACGTGAAAATTCTGTTTAATGCAGCTAAATAGATAGAATCCGTCCAATGTTGTTCCTGTAGAACATGTACATTATGTAAATTGACTTCATCCGTTGCTAATGGGACTGCTTATAAATATGGAAAACAAGAGTTATACATTAAATTGGAGTTATTCATTAAATGTCACAAAACATATGCAGATTCCAGTGCCCTGGGCTTGTAACTACGCAAATGTTTGCTCTGAAATTCAAAGAACACTTAGAGGTCAGTATGGTAAGGCCAGTGTCACCGTATTCAATGGATATTCCCCCCCCCCCCCGAGCTATACACAAACTTCTATACATATAAAGTATTAACAAGATGTTACATCAGAATATTTAACAAAATGGCACAACCAAGATGGCCTATACTTAACCCCTATGGGTCTCTGCGCTCAATGTAATACACTTCCCACCTTGTAGCGTCATGCTGTGTGTACGGGCCA
Source organism: Leptodactylus fallax (assembly GCA_947044405.1). Taxonomy (NCBI): domain Eukaryota; kingdom Metazoa; phylum Chordata; class Amphibia; order Anura; family Leptodactylidae; genus Leptodactylus; species Leptodactylus fallax. The sequence goes on from CAMRHE010000486.1 coordinate 1,232,923, forward strand.
GTAGAGTCCTGGCATATCTGAAGCTTACAGCATCATAAACCATCATGATGCTGTGAGTTCAGGATCAGAGGATCAGTCTGGCTGGGAAATACGGCCGGGAAAAGGAATGTATTTCTCAGCCGCAATATGTTCATATGAAAAGACCCTAAAGGGCTTGTCACACCAAGGTACCCCCTAACCATAAGACCTATTAGAACATGTAGACATCATAGGGGGGGTCACCCAGAGAGTTTTCTAGACATGGTCTTTTCAGAAAGGGCAGTAGATAAGCTGTGACATCATCTATTGTCAGTGGTGGATGTAATGATGGATCAGTGGTGTTATCTATAGAGATGTTATCCTCTGTTGTAATCCTGTCTTGTCTGTGATGTAAATTAAGTGACTCTTGCAAAGAAACCCGCTACAGAATTGTCAAGTGTCAGTCTATTATTATGCTTAGTGGCCAGAGTGAGAACTGCATGATTTAGTACTTTTAATAAATAAAGTATTCGGGAAATGAATAATTCTAACGTATTCTTATTATGCTAAATATTGGTGTCTGCAGTAGTCCTTGATTTCTAAGGAACTGATGATGTTTCTGTCTATCTATCTATCTATCTATCTATCTGTTAAAGAGGACCTTTTATGTCCTCATCAATGTGTGATTTTATATACCGCTAGAAAGCTGTCAGGGGGGCGTTCCTTACCACCCAGCGATGATGCTGAGCTGTGAGGAACGCCCTTCTGACAGTGGGGAGATAAAAGCACCGATATCTCCTCCATTGGGGCACATACCAGTTGTAAGAGGCCAAATTAACCCCCATCCAGATTAAGCCCGGGTATAGTTTGGCCCTGAGGTGTAAAATAGCCTAGGCCAAACTATACCCCTCCAGGCCAGAATATACCCCTCTAACATGGAACCCGGGTATAGTCTGGCCCAGGCCACAGTATACCCCTGAGGATAAACTTTAGTTACACCGGGAAAGCAGACAAAGCACTGAATTCAGCGCACTGATGGCTTTCTAGCGGTATATAAAACCTCACATTGATGAGGACATGAAGGGTCATCTTAAATCGGTCTATCTATTCCTGTATCATATTATCATATGGGAGTAGCCATAAAGGGGCACAAGGAGATCCTAGGGATCCGTATCCCAGGGCTGTGCTATGTAAGTGAACCCCAACCCCTGACAATATCTTTATTCAAGTTAGTGCTATTTTTATTTGTCATCTTTCCTCTCTGGTATACTAGTAGTAATAACAGTAATGTAGAATTATTTATTAACCCATTTGTTACTGCTCCCGAGGCTGTCACATATGCTTAGATTGCCGCTTCTAGTTGGAATCATGACCTTGCCCTTTGATGCACGACAGCGCCATGTGGATTGGTATTAAGCCCTGCCATTAGCATAACTAATCACTGCAGCCAGACGTCTCAGGCAGGGGTGAAGGCTACGGATTGTGCTGCCTGGATGCAACTGAAAGCTGACGTTATCTAAGGTTTAATTAAGAAGTGAAATACTGAAGACTCCTCTAATTCATTGTAGTGGAGGGTGACGGCCGGGCTAATGGAGCAGGAGCAATTTCCAGACCTATCACTTGTATGTGGCTTGTATCACAATGCTTGTGGACAGGTGTCTTAGAAGGGTATAGAGATGAGAATCTGGACGAGGTGGATAAAGTATTCGGAACTGAGTAATTCTAATGTATCCTTATTATGCTAAATATTGGCGCCTGCAGTGATCCTTGATTTATAAGGAACTGACTGTCTGGTATTATATATATATAATATATAATACCAGATATATATATATCGAATTAGGAAACAGCATAGAACAGTGAGCTACTCTCTTTCCGTAATTTCCTTCTATAGGAGTTATGGAAACAACGTAGCTCAGAGAGATTTCTGTAAAACTCGCTGACATTTGGATTTAACTGATAGCGTGGTCGGGGTGAGGGTGAGACGGCCAACAGTATATATATATACATACTGTGTATATATATATATATATATATATATATATATATATATATCAACATCTATATATATAATATTTATATATATGCTCCTATTTCTAAATTGACCTCCCCCTAGGCTTTGCTGCCCATCACACCCTCACCCCAACCACACTGTCAGTCAAATCCAAATGTATCCAAATCCTTTATATATATATATGTGGGTGCATTGTTTATTTTTCTGGTGACAGATGTACCAGAATTATGAATCTGGCCTCTTAATAATTCTGGTGCATTGTGGGAGATCCTGTGCGCCGTATTTTATACCAGGGAGCTATAACTCCTACCAGTCTTTAGCACCAGTTTTAGTTCATCTGTCCATCTCGATTCCTGCTTCACACTGCCCAATTTTTTAACAAAAGCACCAAGCAAATCGGAAAATGGACAAAGTGCCTTATTTCTTGGCAGCAATGCATCAAATACCATGCCGCTTTATCGCCAGAAAACTGTTGACCGGACTGCGCGGTGAAGCACTGGAGCATCGGGGAAAGGTGAGTATGATTTTATTTCCCCCTATATAAATATAACATTTTTGCCTGGACAACCCCTTTAAATCTTCTGCCCCACTATGTGGTGGATTACTACAGTGGTAATTGAAGTGTTAACATCCTGTACTGGGGCAGATTCACTATTATATGGGGCAGATTCGCCATGATCATGTGTTTTGCAATTAGACATGAGGGCGCAGTCACATTTCTGGCCATAGATACCTGTTACTATATTATGTGTTACAGGACATAAGTATCCGCAGCGCACTTCATAAGCAGCAATGTTCTCATATACACGGCCATTCATGTCTTTTACAGCCGGATGAAACCTGTAACAGCTCGCTTCTTGACATGATAATGCTGAGAGCAGTAAAGATTGTAATCGGAGGCGGCTGGGTATAGAATCTGCTGGACGATGATCTTAAGACTCCTTCATTGTTCACTGTCATCTGTGATCTGCTGATTGGCCTTAAATAAGAAGCTCCGCATTTGTTACCATGGAAATCACCAGCAACTTAACCAGCTCCGAGGTGTCAGCACCTTGTACGTGTTAATTGTTCTTACATCACAAGCAATGATCTTTGCTGCAGACTCCGGGTAGAATTTTACTCTACTTGGTGTTGTTTTCTTATAGAAGTAAGACTATACATTCACCCCTTCATAACCAGGGGTGCTTTGGGCCTCAAGGACTTGTATAAATGTACACTTTTTGGAAAGATACATTCTAAAAGAATTTTTTTTATTACGCGACCCCACGCATTTTTATTATTATTATTATTTTTATTTTTTTTTGAGGGGTATCAAACTGGGCTTTTCATATTTGTTTTTAAAAATTGAAGCTGATACTCATTTTGTAGGTCTTATTTAGTCCAAAATGATCAGAAACAGGAAAGTTCTATTTTATGGTAGTTCAATGGATATTATTTAATCAAAAAATGAACCCTCTGATACTAACATGTCCATACAATATTGTAATGTATGACATCGCTATGATACCAAGATTTATCGTGGCTGGTGTGCCAGAAATGTGGCGTCCAAGCCAAGAACAAAGTTACAATTTTTTTTCGCAAGCAAAAATTGAGGCTTTTTAAATTTGGCTCCCTACACACTACTTTTCTCAATGTGGGCATGGCATGAGTGTGGTGGGAGCAGAGACATCAGACCCATCAGATTTGTCATCATTTTTGATGGAAAAGATGGCAGGAATCTATTCTAGCAAGGAGCTGCACCTAATTTATGACGGGGGGTGCACCTTGTTATAAATTGGGTACAAACTCGAGGCAGAGACTGGCACGGGTCATGTTAAATCAGCCCCAAAGATCCTATTTTATTTTCAAATGTATGTTCTTTAAAGGGGTTCTCCAGCATGTAAATAGGTCACCAATATCAAATTATTGGGGGTACAGAATTTTTTTTTTAGTAAAGCCACAAAGCCACCTTCATATTTGGGGTACTATATACCATGTCAAAGGAAAGCACACTCCAGATGCATTTGAGTCAAGCAGGATGTTTCAAGAGCTATGTCCTTTTTCTGTAGAATTTTTATTGTTCAATTTTTTTAATAACATTTTTTTAGTAATTTTTTTTAACATCATGGGTTACCTAGTGAGTGGCAAAAACTCAAATGCACCTCTGCATTAAGGAGCACCACATTCAATATGAGCCCTATGTTCAGCAGGTGATTATTTTATTTCGCTGTCACAGTACAGGATCAGGCTGTCATTGTGACGGTGTATACAGGATCAGCGTCATGAAAGCCAGCAGGAAAATTATAAGGCTTCTGGTATAGGAACCATAAATTTATATGTTGTGGTCAGGAAGGGGTTAATCTAAAAAAGAATCTGGTTAAATCTTATATTGCATGTTCGTCCTTGACTACAGTATATTTCAGAAATAGATTGGCCGAGTCTATGAAAAGGGGGGAGATGTACCGAAATAGGTGCAAGAGGAAAGTAAGGAGTTGCTGATTGGGTTGCATTGAATTGGTTGCATTGGGTGACTTCTTCACTTTCCCTTCTTACTAGTTTTGCTCAAACCTGCCATATACATAATATATATATAATATATACTGTACATAGTATTGCCAGGGATAAATTGATTTAGGAAACAAACAGGGCTTTGGAGTCAAGCCCCGCAGATAGATAGGTTAGGGTCACCAAAACCAGCATATCACCCCAGCCCTGCAGATAGATAGGTTAGTGTCACCAGAACTCAGCATATCACCCCAGCCCTGCAGATGGATAGGTTAGTATCACCAGACCCCAGCATATCACCACAGCCCTGCAGATAGATAGGTTAGTGTCACCAGAACCAGCATATCACCCCAGCCTCACTGATAGATAGGTTAGTGTCACCAGAACCAGCATATCACCCCAGCCCTGCAGATAGATAGGTTAGTGTCACCAGTACCAGCATATCACCCAGCTCTGCAGATAGATAGGTTAGTGTCACCAGTACCAGAATATCACCCCAGCCCTGCAGATAGATAGGTTAGTGTCACCAGAACCAGCATATCAATCCAGCTCTGCAGATAGATAGGTTAGTATCACCAGACCCCAGCATATCACCACAGCCCTGCAGATAGATAGGTTAGTGTCACCAGAACCAGCATATCACCCCAGCCTCACTGATAGATAGGTTAGTGTCACCAGAACCAGCATATCACCCCAGCCCTGCAGATAGATAGGTTAGTGTCACCAGTACCAGCATATTACCCAGCTCTGCAGATAGATAGGTTAGTGTCACCAGTACCAGAATATCACCCCAGCCCTGCAGATAGATAGGTTAGTGTCACCAGAACCAGCATATCAATCCAGCTCTGCAGATAAATAGGTTAGTGCCACCAGACCCCAGCATATCACCCCAGCCCTGCAGGTAGATAGGTTAGTGTCACCAGACCCAGCATATCACCCCAGCCCCACAGATAGATAGGTTAGTGTCATCAGAACCAGCATATCATCCCAGCCCTACAGATAGATAGGTTAGTGTCACCAGAGCCAGCATATCAATACAGCTCTGCAGATAGATAGGTTATTGTCACCAGACCCCAGCATATCATCCCAGCCCTAGGATCATAAGACCCCAGCATATCATCCCAGCCCTTCAGGTAGATAGGTTAGTGTCACCAACACCAGCATATCACCCCAGCCCTGCAGATAGATAGGTTAGTGTCACCAGACCCCAGCATATCACCCCAGCCCTGCAGATAGATAGGTTACTATCATCAGATCCCAGCATATCATCCCAGCCCTGCAGATAGATAGGTTAGTGTCACCAGAACTCAGCATATCACCCCAGCCCTGCAGATAGATAGGCTAGTGTCACCAGAACTCAGCATATCACCCCAGCCCTGCAGATAGATAGGTTAGTATCACCAGACCCCAGCATATCACCCCAGCCCTGCAGATAGATAGGTTAGTATCACCAGACTCCAGCATATCACCCCAGCCCTGCAGATAGATAGGTTAGTGTCACCAGACCCCAGTATATCACCACAGCCCTGCAGATAGATAGGTTAGTGTCACCAGAACCAGCATATCACCCCAGCCTCACTGATAGATAGGTTAGTGTCACCAGAACCAGCATATCACCCCAGCCCTGCAGATAGATAGGTTAGTGTCACCAGTACCAGCATATCACCCAGCTCTGCAGATAGATAGGTTAGTGTCACCAGTACCAGAATATCACCCCAGCCCTGCTGATAGATAGGTTAGTGTCACCAGAACCAGCATATCAATCCAGCTCTGCAGATAAATAGGTTAGTGCCACCAGACCCCAGCATATCACCCCAGCCCTGCAGGTAGATAGGTTAGTGTCACCAGACCCAGCATATCACCCCAGCCCCACAGATAGATAGGTTAGTGTCATCAGAACCATCATATCATCCCAGCCCTACAGATAGATAGGTTAGTGTCACCAGAGCCAGCATATCAATACAGCTCTGCAGATAGATAGGTTATTGTCACCAGACCCCAGCATATCATCCCAGCCCTAGGATCATCAGACCCCAGCATATCATCCCAGCCCTGCAGGTAGATAGGTTAGTGTCACCAGACCCAGCATATCACCCCAGCCCCACAGATAGATAGGTTAATGTCACCAACACCAGCATATCACCCCAGCCCTGCAGATAGATAGGTTAGTGTCACCAGACCCCAGCATATCACCCCAGCCCTGCAGATAGATAGGTTACTATCATCAGATCCCAGCATATCATCCCAGCCCTGCAGATAGATAGGTTAGTGTCACCAGAACTCAGCATATCACCCCAGCCCTGCAGATAGATAGGCTAGTGTCACCAGAACTCAGCATATCACCCCAGCCCTGCAGATAGATAGGTTAGTATCACCAGACCCCAGCATATCACCCCAGCCCTGCAGATAGATAGGTTAGTATCACCAGACTCCAGCATATCACCCCAGCCCTGCAGATAGATAGGTTAGTGTCACCAGTACCAGCATATCACCCAGCCCTGCAGATAGATAGGTTAGTGTCACCAGTACCAGAATATCACCACAGCCCTGCAGATAGATAGGCTAGTGTCACCAGAACTCAGCATATCACCCCAGCCCTGCAGATAGATAGGTTAGTATCACCAGACCCCAGCATATCACCCCAGCCCTGCAGATAGATAGGTTAGTATCACCAGACTCCAGCATATCACCCCAGCCCTGCAGATAGATAGGTTAGTGTCACCAGACCCCAGCATATCACCACAGCCCTGCAGATAGATAGGTTAGTGTCACCAGAACCAGCATATCACCCCAGCCTCACTGATAGATAGGTTAGTGTCACCAGAACCAGCATATCACCCCAGCCCTGCAGATAGATAGGTTAGTGTCACCAGTACCAGCATATCACCCAGCTCTGCAGATAGATAGGTTAGTGTCACCAGTACCAGAATATCACCCCAGCCCTGCTGATAGATAGGTTAGTGTCACCAGAACCAGCATATCAATCCAGCTCTGCAGATAAATAGGTTAGTGCCACCAGACCCCAGCATATCACCCCAGCCCTGCAGGTAGATAGGTTAGTGTCACCAGACCCAGCATATCACCCCAGCCCCACAGATAGATAGGTTAGTGTCATCAGAACCAGCATATCATCCCAGCCCTACAGATAGATAGGTTAGTGTCACCAGAGCCAGCATATCAATACAGCTCTGCAGATAGATAGGTTATTGTCACCAGACCCCAGCATATCATCCCAGCCCTAGGATCATCAGACCCCAGCATATCATCCCAGCCCTGCAGGTAGATAGGTTAGTGTCACCAGACCCAGCATATCACCCCAGCCCCACAGATAGATAGGTTAATGTCACCAACACCAGCATATCACCCCAGCCCTGCAGATAGATAGGTTAGTGTCACCAGACCCCAGCATATCACCCCAGCCCTGCAGATAGATAGGTTACTATCATCAGATCCCAGCATATCATCCCAGCCCTGCAGATAGATAGGTTAGTGTCACCAGAACTCAGCATATCACCCCAGCCCTGTAGATAGATAGGCTAGTGTCACCAGAACTCAGCATATCACCCCAGCCCTGCAGATAGATAGGTTAGTATCACCAGACTCCAGCATATCACCCCAGCCCTGCAGATAGATAGGTTAGTGTCACCAGTACCAGCATATCACCACAGCCCTGCAGATAGATAGGTTAGTGTCACCAGAACCAGCATATCAATCCAGCTATGCAGATAAATAGGTTAGTGCCACCAGACCCAGCATATCATCCCAGCCCTAGGATCATCAGACCCCAGCATAATCATCCCAGCCCTGCAGGTAGATAGGTTTGTGTCACCAGACCCAGCATATCACCCCAGCCCCACAGATAGATAGGATAGTGTCATCAGAACCAGCATATCATCCCAGCCCTACAGATAGATAGGTTAGTGTCACCAGAACCAGCATATCAATCCAGCTCTGCAGATAGATAGGTTAGTGTCACCAGAACCAGCATATCATCCCAGCCCTGCAGGTAGATAGGTTAGTGTCACCAGAACTCAGCATATCACCCCAGCCCCACAGATAGATAGGTTAGTGTCACCAACACCAGCATATCACCCCAGCCCAGGAGATAGATAGGTTAGTGTCACCAGACCCCAGCATATCACCCCAGCCGTGCAGATAGATAGGTTAGTATCATCAGATCCCAGCATATCATCCCAGCCCTGCATATAGATAGGTTAGTGTCACCCAGACCCCAGCATATCACCCCAGTCCTGCAGATAGGTTAGTATCACCAGACCCCAGCATATCATCCCAGCCCTGCAGATAGATAGGTTAGTGTCACCAGACCCAGCATATCACCCCAGCCCCACAGATAGATAGGTTAGTCTCACCAGACCCAGCATATCACCCCAGCCATGCAGATAGATAGGTTAATATCACCAGAACCAGCATATCATCCCAGCCCTGTAAATAGATAGGTTAGTGTCACCAGAACCAGCATATCACCCCAGCCCTGCAGATAGATAGTTTAGTGTCACCAGAACCAGCATATCACCCCAGCCCCACAGATAGATAGGTTAGTGTCACCAGACCCAACATATCACCCCAGCCCCACAGATAGATAGGTTAGTGTCACCAGACCCAACATATCACCCCAGCCCCACAGATAGATAGGTTAGTGTCACCAGACCCAGCATATCACCCCAGCCATGCAGATAGATAGGTTAGTATCACCAGAACCAGCATATCATCCCAGCCCTGCAAATAGATAGGTTAGTATCATCAGATCCCAGCATATTATCCTTGACCCGCAGATGTATAGGTTAAGGCCACCTGAATCAAACAAAGTGAATCATCGCCTCCATTGCCAAGATATCGCTGTTTTTGTCAATATGCAACGAGGACATTGCCACTTACCTTTTTGGAGCAACGGCAATACCCTTGTTGCTTAATAGAGCTCATTTTCATATTGACTAAAAAAGCTATATCTCAGTAATGGAGGTGCTGATTCTCTTTGATTCTCTTTTTGTTTCAAAAGTGGATTTACTTCTCTGTGGGTATAGAAGTATATTATATTGTATGATATATGATCAGTTGATTAAGGCTATGTATAGTGTATAATGGTATAATCCTTCATAAAATGTATACGCTTTAGGCTTCTGTACATTGGAGATGAATATAATAAGAGATATTTCTAATGATATATATGCAGACAGAATTTCTGTGCAATGCATTAAGATATCTCATTATTTATATTCCATTAACCACCGTTTCTTCATCACTTGAGAAAAGACAAGCTGCACTAATGGTGTATAGAATTGAAATCTTGCATTGAACATGTGACAGGCATAAATTTTCAATTTGCTGTGGTTTATTACTTTTGAGTGTTTTTTTTTTTTTTTTTGTATAGTATGTCCACCCGTATAATGAAAGAAATGTCTGACTCTTAACATTGGCACAGACTCAAGTGTACAAAGCAAGTCACACTTGCCACTGTTCAATGCATGCTTTACTAATGCTTTAAAGGCTATATATAAATTTGCAGCCCTTGTGTAGCGCCCCAATGCATCTAAAAGGAAAATAAAGCAAGATTGTCAACTGTTTTGATTCCAATTTTCCTTTGTTTTGTTTGTACAGCTCTGTTGCATCTCTATGTTTTTCCATGACAACAGACAACAAACTGTGTAGTCTGATCTTTCATATTTATCTGTTGTCTACTTTTTATGAAACTATATTTGTAGGAAACACAGTAGGGACAGATAGAAGGTAATATGACTGCAGGATCATGCTACACAGTGTGGTGTCTGTTACCAAAGGCATTGGAGGTGTGAAAGCAAAGCAATAGGACATTTTTATGTAGACAAATGTTGCAAAGTTGCAGAATGTGTTGTTTAAAAAACTCATTGATTGACTGTTTTTTGAGCATTTCCTCCGTGTATCCGCTCTTTTGGACGGAGACATAAGTCGTACTTGCAGCACTTTTGCTCCGTCCAAAAAATAAGGATACATGCTGGACAGCAACAAATCTGTTATTTTAACATTGAGGTCTAAGGAACACGGACACAAATGTATTACCGATGGATAGTAATCCGTTTGTGTCCGTTTTGTAATCAGTTTTTTTTTCCCTCTTCATTCTTCTCTGCACATGCTCAGAATGAAGACGAGGGGAAAAAAAAACAGACACTGAACTGAAACAAATTGACACTTTTTTGACAGATACCGTTACCGGATACAACAGATTATGGTATACAGTCATATGAAAAAGTTTGGGCACCCCTATTAATCTTAATCATTTTTAGTTCTAAATATTTGGGTGTTTGCAACAGCCATTTCAATTTGATATATCTAATAACTGATGGACACAGTAATATTTCAGGATTGAAATGAGGTTTATTGTACTAACAGAAAATGTGCAATATGCATTAAACCAAAATTTGACCGGTGCAAAAATTTGGGTACCCTTATCATTTTATTGATTTGAATACTCCTAACTACTTTTTACTGACTTACTGAAGCACAAAATTGGTTTTGTAACCTCACTGAGCTTTGAACTTCATAGCCAGGTGTATCCAATCATGAGAAAAGGTATTTAAGGTGGCCAATTGCAAGTTGTTCTCCTATTTGAATCTCCTCTGAAGAGTGGCATCATGGGCTCCTCAAAACAACTCTCAAATGATCTGAAAACAAAGATTGTTCAACATAGTTGTTCAGGGGAAGGATACAAAAAGTTGTCTCAGAGATTTAACCTGTCAGTTTCCACTGTGAGGAACATAGTAAGGAAATGGAAGACCACAGGGACAGTTCTTGTTAAGCCCAGAAGTGGCAGGCCAAGAAAAATATCAGAAAGGTAGAGAAGAAGAATGGTGAGAACAGTCAAGGACAATCCACAGACCACCTCCAAAGAGCTGCAGCATCATCTTGCTGCAGATGGTGTCACTGTGCATCGGTCAACAATACAGCACACTTTGCACAAGGAGAAGCTGTATGGGAGAGTGATGCGAAAGAAGCCGTTTCTGAAAGCACGCCACAAACAGAGTCGCCTGAGGTATGCAAAAGCACATTTGGACAAGCCAGCTTCATTTTGGAAGAAGATCCTGTGGACTGATGAAACAAAGATTGAGTTGTTTGGCCATACAAAAAGGCATTATGCATGGCGTCAAAAAAACACAGCATTCCAAGAAAAACACTTGCTACCCACTGTAAAATTTGGTGGAGGTTCCATCATGCTTTGGGGCTGTGTGGCCAATGCCGGCACCGGGAATCTTGTTAAAGTTGAGGGTCGCATGGATTCAACTCAGTATCAGCAGATTCTTGAGAATAATGTACAAGAATCAGTGACGAATTTGAAGTTACGCCGGGGATGGATATTTCAGCAAGACAATGATCCAAAACACAGCTCCAAATCTACTCAGGCATTCATGCAGAGGAACAATTACAATGTTCTGGAATGGCCATCCCAGTCCCCAGACCTGAATATCATTGAACATCTGTGGGATAATTTGAAGCGGGCTGTCCATGCTCGGCGACCATCAAACTTAACTGAACTGGAATTGTTTTGTAAAGAGGAATGGTCAAAAATACCTTCATCCAGGATCCAGGAACTGATTAAAAGCTACAGGAAGCGACTAGAGGCTGTTATTTTTGCAAAAGGAGGATCTACTAAATATTAATGTCACTTTTCTGTTGAGGTGCCCATACTTTTGCACCGGTCAAATTTTGGTTTAATGCATATTGCACATTTTCTGTTAGTACAATAAACCTCATTTCAATCCTGAAATATTACTGTGTCCATCAGTTATTAGATATATCAAATTGAAATGGCTGTTGCAAACACCCAAATATTTAGAACTAAAAATGATTAAGATTAATAGGGGTGCCCAAACTTTTTTATATGATTGTATGTTGTGTAACCATTTGTTTCCTTTCCTTGATGAATCCTTTGTTTTTTTTAGTCTAATGCGCCATGTAACTAGCCACAGCAAAAAAACGCTTTTCATAGAAAGTCTGCAGAGATTTCCTCTTCGGACATTCTACTTCCATTATACCTATAGGGAAACCGCCACCGCCGCAACAGTTTTGGAAATCATAATGTTTCCACTGTGCGTATTTTTCTGCAGTGTGTGGATGGGATTCGCTGTAAAAACCATAGGGCCCCGGTGGCGTTTTTACAAAGTTTCATTTTGTAACATTTTTCACATTGATTTTTCACTTGTGTAACCCTGTAGAAAAGCTTATGGGAAAAATAGCAGAAAACACCAGAAAAAAAAAAAAACCCTAAAAGAAAAAAAAAACTGAAAAAAAAAAGCAACTAATGAAAATGCCAAGAAAAACAGCAAATCAGCAAATACACTAGACAGTGCCAAATGTTTTATTTTTTTCTACACGACCACTTTGGCCCCTTTGTAAATGTTTAGGCCCCTGGGGGCAGGGTCTTAAATACATGTGTCTATACTCATACGTAGAGCTGCCATATACTGCACATGCTGCACTTTAATCATTTTACAGTAAACACGCATCCATCAAATCATAGATCAGGAAGATAAAGTATCCTCGTCTTAAAAACCAGCAATGCTGGAAAGGACCTGAAATATGAAATGTCAGCAGGAATGAGGACTTCACAGGTGAGACAAGTTCTGAGTCACCTGGGAATGGAGCCAAGCGAGCGCTAATGAAGTATCTGCACTGAGGAGCTGCTAATCACTGCTGCCTGGGGGATCTGCAAGTATCGTCTGCTCGCTTACATTGTGGATAGAGAGAGACTGCTCCGCTCACTTTACTAAATAAATACATATTATGACCCATTGTGTCCAAGTCGTGAGGCTATATCATCACATGGTGGTGGTCATTATACTGCAGGGGATTGTCAAGTGTATTTCCTTGCTATGATTTCTTACCCTCTAAAGACCACGTGAGGTCATAGTTGAGGATTTATTGGGATAATTAATAACTAAGCAGACAGGTGAATTAATTGGTACTTGTGTAACTGGTGACATCACGTAAAGTAGCGCCCACATAGGATGAAGTCATGTTGAGTAATGAGGCACGTCCTTACCTCACCTTTTCAATGCCTAGAATATCAGACACGCAAAGAAAGCTTATAGATTCATAAACATGATTATAGATTTATACTACTATATTTGTCTAGGAAGGACTCTACAGGGTGGACGTACACGTTAGATTCATGTCTGCTGGTCCAGTTGGAATAAGGTCACCACCTAATGGGTCCAGATGCAGGTAGAAAAGAGGAGGCAGATGAGCGCTGGTCCAGAATAAATGTAGTCTTTAATCCAATTGAATAAAACACATGACGCGCTTCGGGACAAGCCCTTTTTCAAGTGTGCATTTGGGGTGATTCAGAAGACCACCTAATGGGTAGGGGGTCTTCTGAATCACCCCAAATGATGTGGAAAAGACCACATACATGCTCCGCCAAAGTAAGGAGCTTGCTAGGAATAGCAGTTGGTGTAATGGGCTCTTTACCAACAGCTATAGGAAGTGTTGGCCCCTGTTCTGGATCATCACCTCTTGGCCTGGAGTGTCTCACCCTGGAGGACCTGTCCTGTCCTACTTGAAAAGGCACCTTCAATAGCTGTTGGCTGAATGCTAGTTTGGCCAATACCTATCCCTCCCCCAAGAACCCCTTACACAAGTAGGTTGGACAAGGGTACACACAGATGCAGCAGACTTAATCCGATTTTCTTCAATTAGTTTAAGTGTTGCAGAGTGGTATCTTATCACAGAAGGCAACAAAAACCAATGAAAAGTCATTGAATATGTTTCTCCAATGACGTTTCATTGGTTTTTGTGGTCTTCTGTGATAAGATATTGCACTGCCACAGTTTAACTGGTTGCAGAAGTTCGGGTTAACTCTGCTACATCTTTATATTCTGAGTAAGGAGAGGAGAGAAAGTCACTGCCAGATTCCTCTGCCAAACAAAGAGATTGGGTTGTCCAATCCTGCTTCCCCCATGAAGTAAGCCTCCCCTATACACATCAGTCATCCCACTCCTCCATAATTGGTGCGTTTGGTCCTCGTCTCTCTAATGAGTATGGACACCTTTAGATTTAGGAACATTGAAACTTATAGAATGATGAATTGTTTCACCTTTCAATGACCAAATCTCACAGCTTGCTCTCCCCGATAGTTATAAGACGTGACATAAATAAGTCATTGACTGACGTTCCCACTCATAAAGTGATAGAAGACATTTGTACCATGGCATAAGATGAGTAGGTGATGTTCAGCTTTATCGCACCCAGGCAGAAGCTTAAATATTGCAGCTCTGACAAACCCGAACAGCCTGGAACTAAGTTATTAACTTGAAGATGAGACTTTTTTTTTTCACCAGCCGAAAATTCCTTTGGCATAAACAAAGCGATGTATAATGAATGTAGAGCGCTCGCTCCTCGCTTCTTTCCACCTCTGTGTGACTAATGTTCCTTGAAGAGTACATATCTCTTATACTTCACATCATCTTCCCATAACACAAAGTTTTATCCCGTATCATTATATAAGCAGACCTGATTTAATTATATCCCATTTGTCATTCCGATGTCTGGCCACCTGTTACTGAAATCTATTCTACTAGCGATATTACTGCCTGATAAGAATGATGATCAGCCGCATACACCATATTCTGCCTGGTAAGAACTCATTTCTATATTCCATATCAGTATCTGGCCATGTATAATACCTGCAGAATAGATACCGGCAAACACTTTTATCACTTGTAAATGTTACTTGTAAGGGAGGGTTCGCACTACTGTTATTTAATGCCCATTGCTCTCATCCATCACAGGCTATGGATCATTATGGCTAATGGTTACTGAAAAGCAGAATAAATAAGTGATACCGTCCTTAAAGTGAATCTACTCTATCTAAAGGGACTTATCTATGCTTGAGTCCACTTCGTAGGCCACATGACGTGACATTCACTGGTCACATGGTCTGATCGCAGCTCATTCTCATTCAAGTGAATGGGTTGAGCTGTGCTTGGTAAGTGCTAAAGAGACTGCAGTGCTCACATATATGCTGCAGCCTCTTCACATAGCTCATTGTCAAACCCTGACAATCTTAAAGGATACTTTAACTTGATACTTAACATGTTAAATACATAGTTGGAGCAAACCTGACAGGTCAATCTGGAACACTAAACCACTCACACGTCCTTATAGACCTGGGGTATAGTGTCCCAGACCGCCCTGTTGTAATGCAATCCGCTGGCTCATTAAAAATAAAAAACCTTTATACTTACCTAGATAAGGGTCCGATCAACGCTGTCTGGTGAAATCGGTTTGGCTTATTCATGAGGCACGCCTCCCGGCGCCTGCGCTGGTCTTCAGTGAAGCCAAAGATGGACACCGCAGCTTCACTACGTAATTGCCGGAGGTATGGGGCATGCACACTGAAGCCGAGGTGTACTCCTCTGGTTTCATTGAAGAACTGCGCAGGCGTGGGGAGTACAGCGGCAGGGGGAGTATAAAGCTTTTTTATTTTTAATGCGGCCATGGATTGCGTTATAACAGGGTGATTTGGGACACTAAACCCCAGGTCCATATGGACGTGTGGGTGGTTTAGTGTCCCAAATTGCCCTGATAGATTCCCTTTAAATTGACTTTTGTTGGGTTAAAAAGAAAGTCACCAGAAAACAAGTTTCTATGTTAAGATATTTTTAATACTTTTTAATTTTATAATTTTTCATGTCAAAATCTGTATTTTAAAAATAAAGTACTAAATGATTTAATTTTCACTTTGACCACTAAGCCTAATAATATACAGATAATTACCAATTCTGTTGGGGTGTTTTTTGGAGCAGTCACCTCATTTACATCACAGACAAGATGGACAGCATTACAAATGAAGATAACACCTCTACAAATAACACCACTGATTCATTAATACATCCACTGTTCACAATAGATGATGTCCCAACTTATCTACTCCCCCTCCCTGCACAGAGTATGTGTAGAAAACGCTCCAATAGACCTCAATGAGTCAGCTCTAGTCTATTGCTGTAAAGCAGATCACTAAATGCTGTTAACAGGGCAGAGGAAAAGCTCACATAAGACAATAGCCCCCAAAATGATGTACGGAAAATGTAATTAAAAAAATCTCCAATCAGAAAATAAAAACAGATAGATCTCACTATCTGGTTTCAGGAAATAAATGAATGAATGAAATGGTGATATATTCCTTTCGTATCAATTTAAAATTTGCTGCAACAGGGCAGACTGTTCCTGCCGAAATCAGCCATTTCAGCAAATCTTAGACTAATGTTTATAAAATGTTAAATCTGACTACAAAATGAAATTTTACCATCAAGGGCAAACCCAGCTGAACACAAAAATGCTTTCAAGCTATATTGTTATCCATAGGATGGCGAATGAAGGTAATTTTGTTTGATGCAGTAAAGACCTTGCATATATTTGGCAGGATAAGTGTCTGGGGTTGAAACGAGAAAACCATCTTTGCCATGGCAGGAGAATTGAGGCCGGGGCCCCACGTGGCATTTTACAGTCACTGCAAAGTGGATGGGATTCATGTGAATCCCATCCTCACATTGCAGAAAAATATGCGCAGCAGAAACGCTGCGATTTCCAAAACCGTTGCGATTTTGGAAATTGAAGCAGGTCAATTATACCTACAGAAACGCTGGTGCTTTTCCTATAGGTATAATGGATGCAGAAAGCAGACTTTCTGTGAAAAGTGCTGTGGGAAAAAACGCAATGCGTTGCTGCTACGGTTTTTCCCACAGCAATTTTTTGCTGCAACCCACTACGTGTGGCCTTAGCCTAAACTGCATTACTCAACAGGGGGAGACAGTGAGTACAAAGTAAATTATCTCCCTCCCACGGCAAAAAAAGTATTGCTATAAAGCTTCCTATACTCTAGCATTGATGTACTGGAGATGTTCTGTAAACCTACTTAGTAGTCTGCCATGTTACCAGAACCTAGCAGTATTCGAATCCCACACTGCAAAATATTCTCAGAATTTATTCCTCCAAGCATAAAGGCTCCATGTGGAACTGCTTCATAATGTGTTATCCAATGTCAAAAAGCACAGTAGATAATTTCATAAAATAAACATATATTGTAAATTATGCAAATACGACTTAGAAAATGTAAGACTTTCCCATGGGTAACAATTCAGCCATAGTCAACCAAGTGGTGGGTGTATCTTACATTACAATGCACAGATTTATTAAACAGTTTCCTGTCCCAGACTCCAAATTATTGTTAGAAGTCAGTATGAGGTTATAGCACTTCTACTCCTATGTCCTATGACAGGTTACCATATGGTCAGATTAAAAGGGTATTCAAGTCAAGAGTTGGAGCCCTACAGATCCAATATGGATGGCCCATTTTTTGGGGATATTCACATATAAATTTTTCAAGCATATTGTACAGTGTAAAATACTTGTATTTTGCTTTGAAATATTCTTGAAATTCTTAACAAACAGCTTCCCATTGATTTCAGGTGGAAATATATGCCATAGTTCATATAAGGCTAAAAAAAAGAAGGGACATGTCTGTTCTTGAAGAAATGAAGACGATAACTTATTTGACTTTGTATTTTTCAGCCAGCAAAATATGTCATGTGATCATACCTTGATCATACCGTGATCATACAGTAGTCTAAACATAAGACATCAGTATAAAAATCTCACAAAACTCCACACTGGGGTAAAGATGTTTTTCTGTTGAAGATTTTGCTGCGGCTTTTTAAGCCAAAGTCAAGAATGGCTACAAAAGGAATGGGAAATATATAGGAAGTTCTTATACTTCTCCTTCTGTTAAATCCACTCCTGGCTTTGGCTCACCAAAAAGGGCAGCAAAATCTGCAACAAAAAAAGATGTGTTTCCACAACGTGGGGTCTTAGCCTCAAAGGGGTTTTCCAGGATAAATAATGGATGACCTGTTCTTAGGATCAGCAGGGTCCAACACCATCAGTATTTACCAAGTACAGTGTAGAACATTTGTATAGTGGCTGTGCTTGGTATCACATGTGATCAGACCATGTGACTGATGGAAGTGACATCATATGACCAGGGAGCACTGCCGCCACTTCATACAGCTGATCCAACGGGGGTCCCAGGTGTGAGTCCCCGCAGGTCTTCGATTGATGACATATCCTAAAAAAAAAAAAAAAAAAAAGAGTCCTGGAAATCCCCTTTACGCTGAGGCTCTATGTTGCAGATTTTGCTGCAGTTTTTTGAGCCAAACCCAAGAGTGGCTGCAAAAGGAATGGGAAATATAAAGGAAGTTCTTATAATTCTCCCTTCTGCTCAGTCCAGTCCTGGCTTTGACTCAAAAAACCCGCAGCAAAATCTGCAACAAAAAGGCATCTTTTCTGCAATGTGGGGCCTCAGCCTTAAATAATCCGAAGTGTACAGGCCACTGATTCCCATTGCAAACTGACATTGCTCTCCATAGCAGGCCGCTTATTTGTAGCAACTCAAAAACGTAAACTACCAACTAACACTGCGTATCATCACTGAAAAATAATAGCAAGAATGTATTACTGTATTAGTAATGTCACAATCGCAATAAATGAACATTCAGTAATATTTACATTTACTACAATTTGCTGATTTACTAAAAAGATCAGGATCAGATTGTAGAGTTCGCTTTGTGGCCGCTATTATATACTTTAAAGACACCAGTATGGCTTTACAAGCAGTACCGAAGAATGACAATTCTTTGAAATACATACTTCACAAAATTGCCTGACATTCAAGACGTCAGAAACAGAATTCTATTTTCTCGGCAAAGTAGAAAAGAAAATGTATATTTCATCTCAAGGACCCGAAGAGCTGAAGGAAACCACATAACAGCATTCACTATACAAACTGAATCTTTTCATGCCTCTTAGAGATACTATGGAAAGTAGCTCCCAAAGCTTTAAAGGGTACCTAGCCCTTCAACAAACTTTGCATACATTTATAGTACAGTGTGTACATGAGGAATAACACTAATTCTTGCCATTATAAGACTTTTAATTTAGATTTTCTAGCAATTTTGCCTCTCTGCAGACTCCTTCTCTAATTCTCAGTTGTCTCAGATTTTCTATGATGTCTGCCATAGACAGCACATCTAACTGTCTGTGGCCAGAAGCATCAGCAGAAGTACTGACCTGTGTTGATCTGAGTAAAGCACTTGGGATGAGATAGAAACTTCCTTTTCAGCTCCAGTAGCCTCTGACTGTACCTGTGTACTCTTTCCCCTCTCCTTTTCATAGACCTATACTCTGAACCAGAACCTGTGTCAGCTTCAGTCCTTTCTTGCCATAGTTCATTTTTAAAGGTAGTCTTCCACCTCCCCAAGTATATTCAGTAGTCACCGCCATGTTACAGAGCACATTACATTAACAAGATATGTGCACTTGGGTATAGGCCTAAATGATATTAATGATCTCTGCACATGCTCAGCTTTTATTCTTAGGAGGTATGGTGCATATCTGTGTCTGCTTAGGTCACACTTTTACTCTTTACTGGTAGTCTGTCACCAGCAAAATCACATTCAAAGTAAACACACAGTACCTTATAGGGCTCTATAAGATTCATTCCAAGTGTGCTGTTCTTATTGCCTATTCCAACTTCTTGAGGGAGAAATGCTCCTTTATTCATATGTAAATTTGTTGAAAATTGCTTTTGGGGCATCATACTCTCCGCATTACAAGACCGCCACTAAGAGCTGCCCTGCTCTGTCCCCATGGGATGATTCATATCTCCCTCCTCCTTCTCATTGCAGATGGTAGGTGCAATACCATGATGTCACCCACAAGTGAAGTCACCCATACGTCATGACGCATGCGCAGTACGCTCATTGCTTCTGGCAATCGTGGTACTGAGTGGTATAATATCAATTTTCTTTGTATTTTATTATGGAAAATTACACCCTTGACACAAAATTACATAAAGGTGTCTATATATATATATATATATATATATATATATATATATATAGTAGCAAGTGTGTATTTTTTAAAAATATATGGGTATTAGGATTTAGTCTGATTTTTTTGTTGTGTAATTTAGGTTATATTTGTACATGTCAAAAGTGTGAATATTGCCCAGACTACCAGAGGCACAAAATATCCAAGAAAAATTTGGGACGGGTGCCAATCTGTAAACAGTGCTGCAAAATATGTAGGTGCTGCAGTATACAAGGGAAGGGAGGTAAGTAAGCAGTAGGAACATTGGGGAAATGAACGCTGTCTCCTTATTTTCGGGTCTCAAGCTAATAATGTAGAGGGCCCTATGACCATAGGGAGAATGTGTCAGACTTATGGAGTTACCCCGGTGATATGCAGATCCAGTAGCCCAATTCTGCAAGGCTCAGAAGTGGTAGCCATCTACAGAGCCCTACTGCCGCCCGCCCTGACAGTAGTCATTTCTGTGTTTCTATTCTGCACTTTCCGTGAGGTTAACCCGAGGACAGCATCTTCTCAGCTCTAGATATTAAAAAGCCCGAATGACTCGGCTGCAATTTACCATTGTGAACCCCCAGCCAATCTCTTTCACGAGGCACGCTGCTGCGGCTTCCTAACATTCACAGACAATACTGCCAGTTTTCTTGATGAAAATGGAAACTCTTACCATGCTAATAATGGTTTGCTAATTGGTGTTAAACTCCAGCGATTCCTCTGAAAGTTACAGAATGTCATAATTGAAACAGGACACTTAGCAGATTTGTAACAAACAAATTACATTTGGCATTTGTGTATGTCAGGAAGATGTACAGAGTAATGAGAATGGAAGCCGTCACACAAGACAACTCCAAGGTGCTCATTCTACGAAGAAGACATCAAACCGGTTTTCTGTATTAATCCGGAGATCGTATAATGCCATTCAGAAACATGATGGGATAGGTATGTGCGTGTATAAACAGATCCATACACCAAATATAGCTGAATGCAAGTGGAATCGTCCATTAAGCCGTATTGTCTCCTATGGTTACTATTAATAAAAGACGGCACGATACATCAGATACATCACTGGCACTTCTCGGACCCCAGTGACTTATATTGGGATCCATTCGGTTCCCTAATTAATTGTAATAGCTGTATACACATGTACGGCAAGACTTAGGTTTATACTGTACCTTTTCACATACATTATCCAACAACATGCTCATATCTTATATGGCCTGACGATTTTAAACAATTATGTATAGAGTAAAGTCTCCCTTTAAGCCCCTTAGAAACATTGGGGGGAATTTATTAAGACTGGCGTTCTGTATGCCAGTACCAAACCATTCCCCAGGCCTCTTAATAATCCAGTCGCACTCCCTTCGGAATAATTGAATGCTACTCCCGCCAGGATCTGATGTAGATTTTAAGTATAGCTTACACCGGCTTTCTGGTGTAACTTATAGTAAATTAGCCAGACCGAGGCATCCCTTGGTCTCCACCCGCTCAGCCCATTTAAATAATTCAGAAAAAGTGGCGAGCGGGCACACAAGGAACTATTGTTTATTATCTTCTGTTGTAGCCACAGTCAATTCAACAATATAAAACAATTTTCTGTATTTAGAGACAATTATAGACATATTCTTGGGGAAACTTTGACTCACAGATGACATCTTCTCTGATCAAATTTTCCTTGTACTCCTCTGTCTGGCCCAGGCCATCATGACAACTTCTTCTAGCCATGTCTCATCTCTGTGGAATGTTCTGCCCACAACTCCTTGCACTTTTGCCCTCCTATTGCCCACTCTTTACACAATCTCTCCACCCTACTGCTACCCTCATTACTGAGCTATTTGCTACCCCACTATTGTACCTGCTGTGCTGCAAAATTCCCCCAAATACTGTACTTCAGAAATAAATAGTGGCAGATTGTGACCCCAAAATCATAGGGTCAGTTAGAAACTCTCTCAAAATAATAAGAGTAGCAGTGCCCCAAAAAGTAGTGGCACATGTAGAAAAGACTAATAGTGCCCCCTATTGGGCCCAGCACTGTAAAATAGTGCCCCCTGTCAGGCCTAGCACTGTATAATAGTGCCCCCTATCAGGCCCAGCACTGTATAATGGTGCCCCCCCCCGAAATGTGCCCCCCCCCCCTATCAGGCCCAGCACTGTATAATAGTGCCCCCTATCAGGCCCAGCACTGTATAATAGTGCCCCCTATCAGGCCCAGCACTGTATAATAGTGCCCCCTATCAGGCCCAGCACTGTATAATAGTGCCCCCTATCAGGCCCAGCACTGTATAATAGTGCCCCCCTATCAGGCCCAGCACCGCAGGCCCAGCACTGGGCCATATAATAGTGCCCCCTATCAGGCCCAGCACTGTATAATAGTGCCCCCCCTATCAGGCCCAGCACTGTATAATAGTGCCCCCTATCAGGCCCAGCACTGTATAATAGTGCCCCCTATCAGGCCCAGCACTGTATAATAGTGCCCCCTATCAGGCCCAGCACTGTATAATAGTGCCCCCTATCAGGCCCAGCACTGTATAATAGTGCCCCCTATCAGGCCCAGCACTGTATAATAGTGCCCCCTATCAGGCCCAGCACTGTATAATAGTGCCCCCTATCAGGCCCAGCACTGTATAATAGTGCCCCCTATCAGGCCCAGCACTGTATAATAGTGCCCACGGCCCTATCAGGCCCAGCACTGTATAATAGTGCCCCTATCAGGCCCAGCACTGTATAATATGTCCCCCTATCAGGCCCAGCACTGTATAATAGTGCCCCCTATCAGGCCCAGCACTGTATAATAGTGCCCCCTATCAGGCCCAGCACTGTATAATAGTGCCCCCTATCAGGCCCAGCACTGTATAATAGTGCCCCCAATCAGGCCCAGCACGTAAAAGCCCCTATCAGGCCCAG